>SMSQ01020918.1:3268-14279 GCA_019453375.1 Ctenoplectra terminalis
GAAGGACTTGAATTAGGGCGAAAATTGGGTAATCATTTTCTACAAAATGACCCGAATGTTGAACGAGCTCTCCTATTTCAGCGAGATATTAATAAACGCTTAACTCAATACGAGGAGGTCTATAAAGATTTGATCAAAAACGAAACACAATTGTTAATTACGGATTTCACTACCAAGGTTCGCCCATCTGAAGTTGTTTCTAATTCATCTAACATCGAACTTGAATCGCATCAACCACTATCGAGCGATGAAAGTGATATCATACCAATCAGGAATAATAGATTAAGAGTCTACGAAAGTGATAACAGTAACTAAATTTCTGGTTAAATTTTTTAATTTATATTTCTCGTTTCTATATGTAAAATGAATTACATACATATACCTTTATATTCTTGCCATTTTATAAATAGACAGTTATTTTTATGTTTTTAAGATATATTTAGTTTTATTTTACGTTGAAATAAATGACTGAATTATGCACATTTTTCTTTGTTTTCGATTTACACGGTTTTACGTATAAGAATCTACGATTTCGATTTACACGGTTTTCTAAGGAACCTATCTTCAGTGTAAATCGGGGGATAGGTGTATTACAATACGTAACAACTTTTTTGATAATATTTGTATATATCTGTCTTTCGTCCAAATAGTTTTTAATTCTTATCATAACACTTGGAACAATACCTTCGGAGGTTATGTACGTCTCCTTCCTTTTTATATAATTTATTAATAATTTCTCTTGGCGATACCCTACAACATTGCATCGCTCACCGTCTGCCGGCTGAACGGAAAGGACAGCAAATTCGACGCCGGGCTCAACGTGTTAATACATGGAAGATTGATGAACTCAGCTCCAAAAAACACTATCGTATAATCTAAAAAAATACACATGATTCCATTTAAAACAACGAACTTGACCTTCCCATCTCATTAAATAAAGTAAAAAAAATTCCTATACAAAAAGTACCATCCAATTTTCCTAAAAAAATTGTTTTCTACGATACGTTGGAAAATAAAGGATTGTCCAATGTAACCGTGGACACCCTGTATATTTTAACAGATACATATTTAGGAATATTAAAATTATATTACGCGTGTGAGCAATATTTTTTCCAATCTGTTATCCGAGCAGAACCATCAGGTTTCTCGAATAAAAATTTCTTTGTGTAAAATTAAAAAGTGTCCAACTCGATTTCGCCATTCTGGAATTCAATATTAGGTTGTCAACGATTGACAATTATTCTCATTGATTTGAAAACAATGTTACATTTACAAGACACTGACATACTGATGTAACAATTTCTGCTGTTTGCAGCAAGCTCTAATGGGATTTTCCGCTTTTAATAAAAAAAACGTCGAGCAAAAAAAGTGCAGCAAGAAACGAATGTCTGAAAAATGAATACCAGTTTCAACGTTTGTTAAGAATACCAAGTTTCAAGGCGATTCAAATTCGTTCCTGCTGCACAAAATTTTTTCCACCAAAACTGTTTCCTTTTAATTTTTTATAACCAAGTTATATCACGGACCGTTTATCCAAATTTGATGATGATTAAACCACCTTTTATGCATTTGTAGGAAATTTAAAGCTGCGCGAATGCATAGACTGCGTTTAATATGAAAAAAAATATTCAAATTATACTGTTTCTTATAATTTTCTACCAAACTTCTACCTTTTTTTCTTTACTACATTCTGAAAAATATGAGTTTGCATAAAAATTCACAATTTAGTAATAACTCTTTAATTATGCTGAATAACGAAGAATGCTTGAAGCAAATTCAGTTTTATAGAAGCTATTTTGACAAATAAAAATTAATATAGCAGTCTGTTTATAAAAAATACAGATGTCCTTGAAATCTTTCGTATGCCTGCACCCAGACACAAAAAATGTTTTTTTTTTTTTATTAAATTCTCTAAGATATGAATCTGCATAAAAATCCAGCAAGATGCATCTAAATTTATAAACTTATTTTGCCAATATTAACCGATCAAGATGCTTTTTCACAGTCTTCAATAAATAGTGTAATTATTTTCATTCCCTTTTGCTATTATATTTTCTCTTCGTTATTTGAATCCTATTTAAACATTTTTTTTTGTATTAACACTAGAATTACCGATCATAAAAAAAAATCATGAAAATGACTGGTTTGCAAGTTTTCATATAAATTCTATAAATTTATAACGATGTATTTTTAAGTATCAATTGTGGTTTTTTTTGTAACAAATACGAATAAAGATTTATTTTTCTTGCATTTTGTATTTTTTTCAAATAATTATTGTTTTTAATTTTTTTGGTTAAAATAGGTACACTTTAATCGTGAGTAGTTTTAGTGTTAATTAAAAGTTACAAATTAATGTATCTATATTTAAATATTTTTTAAATCTATTAAAATCTATATTTAAATATAAATCTTAAAATCTATATTTTAAAATAAATACTTTTTTAAATACAGATACATTAGTTTGTGACTTTGGTATATTTATATTTTTTTAAATATAGATACGTTAATTTGTAACTTCGGAATATCTATATTTTTTTAAGTATAGAAGATATAAATATTATAGAAAATATATTTTAAAAAATATAGATATATTTTATATATAGTATTTTATATATATATATATTTAAATATAGTATATCTATATTTTTTAAAATCTAGATACATTACAAATATATTTACAACAGATATAATACATACAAATAAAATATATTTTATTTAGTTATCACTGTACTATTAATTTGATTACCGTATTAGTGTAGTGATACCATAAAATTTTAAAATCAAAGTAAAACTGTAACCAATCATTATTTTTTCTTTGATAAGCAATCAAAATTCAGCCTATAGAGGATTAATAAATAAATAAAAAAAAACTGTTGATATTAACACATTATTAATGAGAAACGCGGTTTGGCATTTTTTATTTTTTAACTATTGGAGACGGAAGACCCTAATTCGCGTCGTGTACACTCGTTAAGTTTTAAACACAATGTTTATCGAAATAGACTTTAAGTTAGATCTCAGAAGGACAGTATAATTTAAGATTCTGTATAAATTAAACAATTAGTGAATGGTACGTTCATTTTTTAACTATAATATAAACTTTTCTTTATTTTAAATTCGTTAAGTGCCCGATGACTTATGAACAGCAGTGTATACTTCAAAAATAGTACTATTTAATAAATTTTATACGCACTTTTAAATATTTTCAATCATTTATTAAATAATTTAGAAAAATATGTGGGAATTAAAAACTATGCTTATTATAGCATACCGTCATAAATGTGTTAATAAAGTGCTTTTTAAATTTCAAATTTGCATTTTTTAATAATATAGAATATTTAAATATTTAGAGATCAACACGAGGCTTGATAATTTTGATAAATTTCTAAAATCATAACTTCTGAGCTTTGTAAACACGTAAACTGTTCTATAACCAAAAATCATGTGAAAAGTTTAACTACAATTTTCTAAAATATAGAAAATATTTAATTTAGTTTGTCCAATGAGAATTTATTTGTTTAAAAATTTGTAAAAATTTCCAGAATGATCAAAATGATCAATTCTTAATTTCTCAGAGAAATTTTCTATTATATTTTATAAATAAACTACAGTATCTTTTAAAGGATTTTCTATAACTTTCTGTTAAAAATATATATAAATGTTTGTCTCCCTTGAAATATATATATATTTTTTTTTATACGGCATGCTAATTTCTCCACTAAAAATAAATATACTTCAATCACCGATAGTTCTACATTATATTTAAATTGACCACTATTATTGGTTTTAAATATCGAAGCGATATTAATTTAGAAGAAGAAAAAAAAAAATTAAGGTCAGTTTAAGATAACGATCGCGTTTGTTTAAAACGTTTGAATATTTATACGCGCAACTTCATTAAGCATTATTTGCTGTTCGAATAAAAATAAACACTATTATCTTATCGTGGATATCTTATTTTATTCAATGCCTCAAATTTACATATCGACGTTGAAACTTCCGGACAAAAACAATATCTTTGCGAAGAAGAAAAAAATTTTTCCATCGCTTCAGCAAAATTGTAACTAACTTTATCCGTAATCTAAAGACGTACTAATTAACGGTTAATCAATTGAGAACTTGGCGATTGGTTATCAATAATCCATACCATGAATAAACAACGCTTTCAACCGGATGACGCGTTTCGACGTCTATTAGTTGTTACCGTATCTTATCCTGCTACATCCTAATACAACGTTCATTAAGGTTACTTATGTGAAAAACGATGAAAAAAAAAGAAAAAAAAAATCACTGATTTGCAAACGGAAACTTTATTACAAACGTTCATCAATAACACGCTGCACAGTGGACTGGAAACCCGTCTTTTCGTAGCCAAAATTGAACTTTTCAAGTTTTATATACTGAAACAATTTTTTTATATATTAATTGCTAAGCTTCGAAGCTTCAAAATCTAAAATATTAACTGTTTTTGATAATTATGTATGCAAGGAACATCATTTTGTAGATGAAACTAAGAAATTCGAAGTAAAACTAAGAAATTCGGAGCAAAACTAAGAAATTCGGAGCAAAACTAAGAAATTCGGAGCAAAACTAAGAAATTCGAAGCAAAACTAGGAAATTCCAAGCAAAGCTAAGAAATTCGAAGCAAAACTAAGAAATTCAAAGCAAAGCTAAGAAATTCGAAGCAAAACTAAGACTTATTCGAAGCAAAACTAAGAAATTCCAAGCAAAACTAAGAAATTCCAAGCAAAGCTAAGAAATTCGAAGTAAAACTAAGAAATTCAGAGCAAAACTAAGAAATTCGAAGCAAAACTAAGAAATTCAAAGCAATACTAAGAAATTCGAAGCAAAGCTAAGAAATTCAAAGCGAAACTAAGAAATTCGAAGCAAAACTAAGAAATTCGAAGTAAAACTAAGAAATTCAGAGCAAAACTAAGAAATTCCAAGCAAAACTAAGAAATTCCAAGCCAAACTTATATGCGTTTGACGATCGGACTGTTCAGATCGTAAATAATAATATATCAAATAAATAAATATATTATTTATTTCATATATTATTATTTATTTCATATATTATTATTTATTTCTAGGTATGGACTATGGATGCATATATACGTTTGACGATCGAACTGTTCAGATCGTAAATAATAATATATGAAATACATAAATATATTATTTATTTGATATATATCAAATAATATATGAAATAAATAAATATATTATTTATATTATTATTTACGATCTGAACAACGATCTGAACAGTTCGATCGTCAAACGCATATACGCGTCCGTATTCTATACCCATAGTCTCTACTGGACGCATATATGAATCCATACCAGTCAAAGAGTTAATTAGAAACGTAACAACACGGATAATATTATACAGCGTATAATAAACGTCGAAAGAATACCGGTAGAGTAAGATTGTAAAAGATTACGAACCTCGATCCGAAAAGTACAACGTTCCAGAGAGGAATGACGCCACGCGACAGCAGCTCGTCAGCGCAGTGGTGGGGATAGCTCGAGTCCAAAAATTTCGCGCGCAACTTGCAAGAAACTTTTGGAGGAATAAATTTTTCCTCAACGCCACCGAAAGCTGAATGGACACCTGAAAAATATTTTTAACGTTTTAGTTTCAACTGAATGGAATATATATTTTTTTATTCCAAGAATTGCTTTTGCTTGTAAATTAAAACATAGTCGATGAGAATATTTTCGTAACAGGTTGAAATAAAATTCATTAGATCGTTAAATTGTGTTATGTATTTTACTGTTGATAAAATTTATTATCAACTCTTTGCACTCGTAAACTTTTTTAAGTTTCAAAGGACTATTGTGAAAACTTAATGTTTACGATTGTAATGTAAATGTTTACGATTTCTTATTTATTTGATTAATTTACTTTTATTTTAAAATCAAAGAAGCGTTTGAATTGATAAAAGTATAGAATTTAATTAAAAATATAATCTCTGAAAAAAATTATGCAGTGCAAAGTGTTAAAAAATTACGTATTTTATGTATCTTGTGCGAACGTGTATATCGTGTAAATGTTATTTCAATTATCTGTACGATTATTAACAATAAATTATCCTACCATGACGAAAATATTCTCGAAGACTGTTTTTTATCTGAACACTAAGATGTAATAATTAATTGTAGAAAATGTATAAATTATTCGGTCAAATTACCCAAGTTTAGACAAGATATCGTTCGTAAAAATCGCAAATAATTAATTATCGCGAGAAAAAAACGTTTATAAAATCTATACCACCTACAATACACTAAAATTCCATAAATCGATTGAACAAAGTGAATAATTAATTACTATTCCTTTCTAAATTTCTTAGCTACAAAACTAGCATTTTGAAGTTAAAAATATAGCTATTCTTCTTTAATCATTTATTTTCTTCGCCAAAAATACTTCTACTACGATTCTATGCCTCTCTTATTCTCATAGAAACATAACAAGAGTAGAAAATTAACCCTTCGACTACTGTTGGCGCCTATTGGCGTCCAAATCAATTTTGGACGCCCTTGTTTCGCCTGTTTTAAAATTTTTCAGTATTTTGAATATTTTAATATACTTCTTCAGAAATGCATGTCTAACGAAAAATTTCGCCGTACCCAGTGGACATCGCGAGTGAATTCGTACCGTACCGTACGGCCAGTGCCTGCCAAACTCTGCCGCAGTCAAAAGGTTTAAATTAACCGCTTTAAATCATAGAGGGCACAACAAAATGTCTTATTTTTTACACCGTCGGTATTTCAGAACACAGGAGACGAAGTTTCATAAGATGTAAAGTCTATACTGTACTTGGTCTGTGCCGAGACACAGATCAAGTAAAATATAGACCTACCATGCAATATAAATTCGTGTTGTGTACACGGTCCAGGAACTATGTAGCTCCCCGTTACCATTTTCGTGTCACACGCGACATTATCGGTTCAGAGAAAAATAAGACAGCAACCACAGACGAGGTATAATATAGACCTATCGTGCAATGTAAATTTGTGTCACACGGTCCTGGGGCCACAGACGAGGTACAGAATAGACCTAACATCCAATGCTTTTTTTTGTCCAGGGTCTCGGGGCCACGCGTGCCCCCTTACCATTTTAGTGTCACTCTCAATGTTGCCGTTTCAGCATAGAATAAGATTGCAGCATTAATAGTGGTTAGAATTAAAACTAGGTATGAAATTACGTAAATTAAAATAGCCTGGCATATACAGGGTGGGACGTTTAAGTAAACATACTTAAATATCTCTATTACTTATGGTTGTATGAAAATACTCTGGGACGAAGTTACGTTACTTTAAAGGGAACATCTAACAAGAGAAGAAAATCTTTTTACGAACTTTGTTTTATTTTGTGATTTCATAATTGTCAAGGTTTTTTATATAGAACCATGCATTTTTTCCATATTCTTATAGAAGGTACAATGTTTTAAATTCAACGATACACTGCTCCGCTCATCTGGTCTTCGGATATTATTATTAATATTGCTTAACGTTATCGAACCATTATTTATGCGTTCCTATTTAATCCTTTCGAACTGCCTTTTTTCTATTTCGAGTTTATTTTCATAATAGGGCGTGTGCTCTTGTATCGTGCATTTTTGATAAAAAATTTTGTTCCACCGCAATATGTTAAGAAGTAAAGGACTGTTCAGAGTTACTACGCCCACCCTGTATAAAGACGTAACAAAAGAGAATCTTTTTACATCTGTTAACTTTATCAACTTCGGTGGTTAAATTGTATATAATTCCCAAACTCACCGCTCCAAATCGTAGAGGGCATAACGAAACGTCTAATTTTTTACACAATCGGTATTTCAGAACCTGGGACACGAAGTCCCATAAGATGTTAGGTCTATTCTGTATCTCGTCTGTGCTGGGGCTACGTAGCCCCAGTTACAATTTTCGTATCACATGCGGCATTATCGGTTGAGAGTAGAATAAGACAACAGCGGTACTTAGACGGTAGGAATTATGATTAAATATAGCCACAGACCAGGTATAATAAAATTAAATTAAAGGGCATAGCCGGTTAAGGGGGTCAAAAGTGCCCCTAAAAAGCCCAGAAAAAGATCAGAGATATTGCCGTTAGCAAAGCACATATTACAGAATTTTTTCAAATTTTTAGATTGAGCGATAAAAAATGAAAAATGCAAAAAAATTCAGAAAAATGCCAATTTCATATCGAAGGAATCGCGGATCTATGATTATATTTTTTGAGTAAGCGTATATTGTTGATGCTATTACGCTCTATTTTTTTCAGATTTTTGAATTAGGTGCGCCATAGTTAAAAAAATCAAAAACCATTTTTTCGCAGTTTCTTGCGTGTCAGGATAACTTATACGGCAAATTTTCGTGTGTTCTTTACGAAAGAAGTATCTTGTGTAATGTTGAATGTTTTCACGTACGAAAAATTAACGTAGGAACTAAAGAAATTTAAAAAATCAAAAAAATTGATATTATACTACCTGTTATACTTAAATTTTATACCTCGTCTGTGCAGCAACGCTACTGTGACGATAGAAATTGTAATTAAATATAGCGACACTGACAAGGAACCATATCGAACTGTCCGTCTTCGATTTTTATGAAACTTGGTGGATACATTAAGCGGGTCAAAATAAAGACACGTATTTTTTTTTTACAGCTGCCCAATCGCAAGTTTAGGAGGTGAAATCAGCCCTTGAAGTTTCAGCAGAAAAATACTATCTCGAAAACTATCGTTATATGAAAATAATTATTCGGATTCGCACGGTTTGCGTATTATAAGAAAATTTATAAAACTGTAGCAGGCAAATCTATCATATCATTCATTTATAAATTATCATATTTAATGTTGTAATAGATCCTTGAGAGTATTAATTTATTAGAAAAGTGTGAAAATTAATAAATAGTAGATTGTTGTGACGAAAAGATCTTAGCGATCCTAGCAGTCAACGGTTTTCGAGTACTCTTTCGAAGGTGACGAGGGGTTGTATATAATGGGACGCTGGCATGTAACGCATATCAGTTTTGGTTTGGATCTCGTCGAGGAAGGATCGAGCATTTTGCTAAGACGATTCTCGGATTCTGTTACGATGGACGTTGGAATTTGAATGAATAGACGTTGGACTTTAGGCGATTGACGTTAGACGGTAGACTTTGAACGATGGACGATGGAGGATCGTTATCAGTTAGCGTTTTAAGAGTATATCGACTTTGTCCTTCGGTTTCTATTCGATTTTAGCTAACTGGTAATCATTCTATTTCTCATCGATGGATATTGAATATCCGTACAATTCAATTGTTCATTTATTTCTTTTAAATTTCAAAACATTAAAACGAAGAGTATATCGACTTTGTTCTTCGGTTTCTATATAATTTCCGCTAAATGGTAATCATTCTATTTCTCATCGATGGATATTGAACATTTGTACAATTTAATTGTTCATTTATTTCTCCTAAATTTCAATATTGTAAAATGAAGAGTTATATCGACTTTGTTCTTCGGTTCCTATTCGATTTTCGGTAACTGCTAAACGTTCTATTTCTCATCGATGGACATTGAATATTTGTATAATTTAATTGTTCATGTATTTCGTCTGAATTTCAAAACTTTAAAACGAAGAGTATATCGACTTTGTCCTCCAATTTCTGATTCCATTTTCGCTGTCTTCCTTTCTGGTTTTCCTTCTCATGCTCCTTCATTAAACATTTTTTCCTAGCCACAAATTCATTCTCTCACCGAAATCAAATTCAATTAATCTTTACACTACAATTATAGTCTCTAAGATTTAACATTACACAGCAACTTCCACCGTTGGATCACCGATGGACAACGCGGGATCATCCTTGGGCGTCGAGGGACGCTACACCTTAGTTTTAACTACTTTTAACATAGTTCTAAGATAGCTACCAATGTTAACTCACTTGTGAGCGCCGTTTGTACGAGAAACTTCCTATCTTATTTAAAGCAATTACATCAATTTTCTGCTTTGTTACCCCTTTCGCTTATTTTTGCACTCGATAGCCCCACGCTTTTGTAAGTCGCTCTCCTCGAGTCGACATCAAACCCAACCGATTCTTCACCGTCTATCGATGCACCCTGAGCTCGATGGCTCACCTTTACCAATGTGGTTCTTGGTCAGCTCAAGCGTCTGCTGCACTTGTCGATTGGTACGAAAGTACTCGACCCGTGTATGGCCCTGTATGTTGGACATGCCTGCGGTTAGACGACATGGGGCGGTCCATTGGCTCCTACCTCTTGTCGATGGGGCTTATACGTCCTGCTGCTAGGCCTGCTCGACCCTTGAGTTGACCTCCTAGAACACCATCGGTCGAGGTGATGCTTACATCGACTCATATAAGACGCGTCGTAGCGGTTTTGACTCGAGTTAGGCGCGAGTCACTCGTGGAGAGTGCAAAAGCGTGGGGTTATCTTGTGTTCGGTCGCGTCGCGATTTTTATTTGCTCGCGTATTTTTTAATTTATATTCCTTAGAATTATATCGAATTTTTGAGAATTATATCAGAGTCGCGAAAGTAGAGTATCAGAGTCGTATCGAAACGAATTCCTTTTTGCGAGACACGAAATTAACGAAGCGTCGGTAGAGTAATTTTAGTGTTATTTTGCTTTAAGCGAGATAAGAATGTTTTTGCGTAGTCACCTCCACGCGGTGAGACCTGGTAATTGGTACCGTTCTTCTTCGAGTATATTCATTGGAAAACGGTACCAAGCTAAGAACTACGCTTTAGGTTTAAGATACAATTGTTACGACTTGATAGTTAGGTTCTTTTTTAAGTTTTAGAAGTTTATTGTTGCATTTAAGGTTCGAAGGTTAAAAGTCTGTTCAATAATTAATAAATCAATTCATAAGGTTCAAATCTGTCGTTAATAGTAACTATTCATCGCAACTACCAAGTTGTACAAGACTTTTTTACGCAGAATTTTATGGTGTACGAGAATCCGGAAAAAAAAATTACACATTCTATTTAAAAAACTGAAGGTGACCCTAATA
>SMSQ01020921.1:0-10866 GCA_019453375.1 Ctenoplectra terminalis
AAAAAAAAAGAAAACTCACCGTTGTAGAAAATCGAAGGATAACGTCGTTACTTGGCAGTCGAGCAACGCACGAGAATTATTACTTTCCAAATAGAGTTACCCTAATCAAATATTTGATCAAGGTCCGCGTTTCAGACTTCAAAATTGACATACCTACGTAATAATCGGCAAACATCGACGCCACTGTCGGAGATTCGTTTCTAACCGTTTGCAATTAGCAAACAGTAATTCTAGCAAGATTCTCGGTGCGTTCTTCGGTCAGTCGATGCGCGTGTTTCTTGGACAAGATATTTGCTTTCGACTGGACCAAGTTACGAGAACGGTGTAGCGCATCCTGTTCCGAATCCGCCTCGCGAAGCTCCACGGAAATTTTCCGGGCAGAGCAGGTATCGTCGGTTCTTTGTTTGCAGTAGCGTCGAGCGAGAAACGCAACGCTGCTGTCGCGTGAAAAGAATGAAAGGCTTTTCTCGCGAAACGGTGAACTTTGCGAGCGACGCGACTGCTTCCGTGCTTTGAAAAGGTCTCGCAAAAAAATTGGTGCTACTTCCGCGACTCGTACACTCGCAACGCGAGTCGATTCGTTTTGTTCGACCGAACCGTGCTTCGCTAACCGAGGATTCCGAGGGATAGACCGACCTTTGATATTTTTTCTTAAACCAAGAAACGGTATTCACCGTTGACTAACCACTGTCTCGTTTAACGATTCTTCGACACGCATCGCAACTCTGTTCGCCCTCTGTTCTACGGTTATTATTCGTGCGACGCGCCAACGGGTGGGTACGCTTACGCGAGGCAAAGATTGGCGAACACTCTTTTGGTCCTCGATGAGACTGTTCCCGATAGTTGGCATTTATCATGGTAACGCAAAGAATCGCGACGTGGCTCCGGCAAAAGATTCGTGTCTCTTCCATACGAAGAAAATAAAATATAGGTAAGAGAGAAAGAGAGAATCGGTTCTTGGAAAGAATCGCTTCGCGTCGCGGATTTGTGTCACCGTTAAATCATCGTACAATATTCCAAAGGACACTTGGAATACCGACGGAACATCTCCTCGTCCCCACGTCACCTTCTTGTCTACTTCTCGTTTCTCCTACCTCGTCTCGTACCATTTTTTGTGTATCGAAAATTTCGCTAATCGTGTTTCGTCTATCGTCTATCGATAAGGTATCGAGTCTGTGATCGGGAGAACAAGAAAACGTGAAAACAGGAAACACAGAGAGGTAAAGAGAAAACGAATAATTGTTTTTCCATTAGCGCGTGCCTCTGACGAAGCAAGGCAAACGTAGATGTAAACGTAGACGTAAACGTAGACGCAAAGATAAACGCAAAGGTAAACGCAAACGCAAACGCAAACGCAAACGCAAACGCGAACGCGAACGCAAACGCAAACGCGACGCGTCGTAAAATGAGAAAAGAAAGAAGCAAACGAACGAGCTTTGCGATCCAACGCAGACGCGTCTCTCGTCGACGGTCCGTGCTCGGCCAGTATAACTCCAGAGCAGAACGATAATTTCACCTCTCGAAAGTCCGTTGAAAATGTACTCTCGCTTAAGGGGTTAAAAGAGCGCGCGCAACGGCACGCGTCGGTGTACGCCGCGTGTACGAACGCGATACCTACAGGCCTTGCCACGGTACGCTTCGACCTCTTCGCGGCCCATCCGCCTCGGTAATTACATTCGTTGTAGCTACGTCTGTTACACGGACCCGCGAGCACAACTCTGAACCGGCGAAAAAGCACCGGCCTGAAAAGGATCGCAGTTCCAACCGAGAGACGCGGTCGCTCTAGCGTACGACCGACCGAGTCCGAGTCTCTTTCCTCTTGCCCAACCTCGTGTTTCCAACGATCGATAGACCAAAAGTATACAGGTATACACCGAGCGAGAAAATGATCGCGAACGTGACGATAAGCTAATAGCAATGTCAGGTTATAGCCACGAATTTTCGTTCTACGGGGTTGGAGCATCGACGTCGATGGATATCTCGTTGGATGCAAACGACGAACGCGTTACGTAACGTATTTGAGAAATTCTCAAGAGAGCGCGAGAGACGGTTTCGAGCTGGTCCGACGAGCCTGTCGCAGCTCCGATTCTATCCATTTTTTCCTTTCTTCGTATTTCGTTAGCGGAGGAGCCCACGGCCTTAATATCTCGTATTAATAACGAGCGGTTTTATAGAACGGCTATGGTTCGTCGCTCCGCAGCTGCTTACACGATTCGAAACGAGATCGCTGGTCGTCCAGACCTTATTATTCGCGTCACCCTTAACATCGCATTTACCTCGCGTTTCTCGTTCGGAAGGCGAGTTGGCGGTACGGTCTGCTATGCCTGAAAGGACCAAGAGCACCCTGGCTCGCTTATTACGAATCCTCGCTTTCCCTCTTTTTTGCACCACCTCGCCCCTTACCGCTCCTAACGAGAGGAATAAGGTACTCTGCTGAAACGCGCTCGACGCTCTGCCAAACCTGACATCCACGTCTCTCGAAATCCATTCCATTACATTCCGTTTCATTCCGTTCCATTCCGTTCCATTCCGTTCCATTCGATTCCGTCTCGGAATCTTTTCTGTCTTCTCTTCGTCATGATTTCTAACTACTCCGTTCTTTCGACGAGTTTGTAAAATATACACCAGGCGAACGTTCTCGCGATGCGATCGAGGGATAGTTGGAAAGAGAAAATTAAGCGATACTTCGTACCTTTTTAGTTTTTTAAATTCTAGCACGAGAAACGAGTCTGCGCAAAGGAACGGTGAAAAATTTGAAAGAAACCGCGTTAACGACGCGCAACGAAAAGTCGTGCCCAAATAAGAACGAATCGTTCCCCGATCGGTGCTCCGACTAAACGAAGATGAGTGCGCTCGCTTCAAACCGATTTCATTCCCCTTGCTTTTCATCGTTGTTTTTCTATCGATGTAACCGTTACGCGGCGGCCGTAGCGTTTCTTTTCGTTTCTCTTAGTTTCTCTTAGTTTCTTTTAGTTTCTTTCAGTTTCTTTCAGTTTCTTTCAGTTTCTTTTAGTTTGTTTTAGTTTCTGCTGAAACCAACGCTCGAGAAAGCCTCGAATTCGGGTGAAACACCAATTTTTCTTGGTTACGCAACAGCATCTCGCGTTTGTTCTCAGCCAGCTTGTCATCGTTAGGACCTGCCGGACGAGAAAAGAAGTCGGAGGAACGATGATGTATACCGCTAAATTACTCCATTTTCCTACCTTTTCTTCCCTTTATACCTTCCGTTCTGATCAACGATTACCGAGTTGCGCGCAAACCGTGATACCAAATCTTTCCTCTATACTTATTCCGGTAAATATATGTATATTCGTTAACGTCGTATCGATCGTCCAGCGAATCCGTACTCCTAGCAAAGTTGCTCGCTTCTGACGATGATTTCGTAACAAGGATCACGGGAATTGAAATCATAACTCTCCGATATGTTTGCGTTCGATCGCGTCTGCAACTCTTGTTCTCGTCATTTTTACACCGTCGTGACTTCACACCGTGTAACCTGAATTTTTGAAATTGCCCTATCGTTAATTGCAGATCTTTCCGCTTAATTAAAAACTTACGATTTTCGAATGTTCCGCGTTTCGTTCTTCCTCCGTTACAAATTCACGGTTGTTACAGTCGATTAATTGAAATCCAAATCTGGCACACGAATCAGTTTGTATCTGTTATTTGGAACCCGATACTTGCAGTACCTATATTCGTTTACGTCCAACGACCCAAGAATTTCCGACGTTTCGATACGTATCGTGAACATAGTCGCGCGTACAATCGATACAATCGATACAATCGATCGCAACAACTTTCTTTCGTTTCTCGCAACGATCGCGTTTTCTCGTCCATCTTCCGACCGCGGCGATACACGTATGCCTAAACGCGTGGAAAACCCTTGGATCCGATTCTCCGGTGGATCCATCTGGCGCAATAATTGGGTAATCTCGACCAAATACCCTTTCAACGATTGACGCGACATCGGTCGAGGCTGAAACAAACGAACAGCAATTTATCAAAGTTGACGCAGCCACCGGGGCGGTGATGAAACTCGATCCTCGTGACGGTACTACCAGCGTCGAGGAATTTAACGTAGAAGTATCGAGTAATTAGTTTTCGGTAGTTGCTCGCAAACTGTGCCTTCTTCGCCTACGCTGTTCGGATACCGTCGATTAATTAATCCAAAACTCTGCCAGACCTCGAGCTGTTCGTTTCGCGAATCGAAAGCGCCCTGTAACGTTTGGCCACGCGAACAAACTATCCTTTTGTAGGAAAATTAACTCGATTCGCCGATTCTACCGGTCCGTGGGCTGGTCAACGATCCAATTCTCGAAGGAACCTCGACCAATCTTAGTCGTTCGTTTCAACGATCAACCTGCGATACCTCTCAGCGTCCTTTCAAGCTTGTTTCCCCGATAGCGTCGTCGTTTTCTCTTCGTAATTATTTCGCAGGATCCGTTGAAGAGGAAGGGAAAAAGAAAAAGGGGGAGAGACGAGGAACGGTCGTTTCACGGGTCGTAACGCGTTACGACGAAATCGAAGATCGTAAACGAAAAGAACGTAAGGTCGTGGATGGAGGGGGAAAGTGTGACGTAGGAGAACCGTTGTCGTTCACCAATTGTCGAATTAACGTTTCCCCGGTATCATCGTCGGACTCTCGTTCGATACGGCGTTTAACGACAAACCTAATCCGATCGAGAAGAAAGCGCGTTTCTCGAAGAGAATCCGATTTTAGACGCGTGCTGCTTGGCGGGTTCTCTCGCAGCGAGTAAAAGCTGACTCCGCGGTGCCGTCGAGAACTGCATTTCCATATAGTACTGTATAAACGGAATGATTGGTCGAAGAGCGAACAGAGGTTTGGCACGGAGCCAACGGCAAGCCTTTACGGGTCTATTCCCGCGTACCGAGTTAGACCAGGAAACCGAGTAAGTAGATATGGTCGCCGTTTCAACAGCGTTACGCTACGCAGGCATAAGCGCGTTACCACACCTCCGATGTACGAGTATTCTCGCTTTTCCGGTTTCCACCGCGTTGATCGGATCGGACCGATTATCCTTGCACGAGGAGCACGCGTCGAGATTCTACGTTATCTTCTCGGTCTATATGTGCGAAATACTTTATATCGGGTTGCGTGATTCCGTGATTTTCTCTTTCTTCTATTTTTTTCGATAAAAACAGGAATACACGAGAGAGGGAGAGAGGGTGAGAGAGAGAGAGATAAATAACGACGCGAAAGCTGGCACGTTCATCCGCCTCGAATAAGAAGGATACGTCCCAAAGCCGACGAACCATCACCGTTTACAACGCGCTGCTTTTAGCTCCCAAAGCAACGCGATAGAAATTTACCGTGGTACTGCGAGTACGATATTTACGCTTTTACCGCGTCGATAGCTGTCTTCTCGCATCGGTTTTGGCTACGGTAGAAAAGAAAAGGGAAAAAAATGCATCCTTCGGAGGAAGTTGCTCGACCTTAATCGTAGTCTCTGTCACCACTCGTTTCAACTTATCGACGTTTCCCTCCCGCTTTATATCACGGCCCCTCGAGGTCGAAAAAATCCTCAACAGCCGTAAGCTTGCCGATAGAACTTTATTTTTAAGAAATTTGTACTATCGCGAAAATAATGCATCGATCTGTGAAAAATCTGTGAAAAATCTATGAAAAATTGCTTGGGTACAGGCACCGGTCGAACTTTCAAAAAATCATTTTCGTATCTCTGATATATCGCGTGGTATTAATTTGTAAGATGTACGGGTTTGATGTACAAAGGTAGAAAACAAGAGCGGTTGATGTACGAGGAGGAGAACGACACGAATCGTCGGATATTGGTCATGCCTTGGTAGGCTCTTAATGACATTTCTGAAATCGCTCGCAGCAATATTCGGTCGGTCGATTCGGTCTGAGGAGTGCCGCGCCGCTCGTACGAGAGCACAGGACAGGACGCACCCTGATAGGTCTCCGGTCGATATAACGCGGTTCCGCTAAAAGGAGCGACTTAACCAATTCCAATTTAGGTGTACCTGCATGCCTAGAACGTTGGTGACGTCGTCCTCTCGCGCTGCCCGGAGCCTTCGAGTTTAACCAAAATTGTTGGACAGAGTCGAAGCAGGTTAAAGTTCGTTGAGCCAACCTCTCGACTTGCTTCGTTTTCGGATAGCTGTTAATTTTATTCCTCTTTACCGCTTACTTTATCTCGGCGTTCCTAATTATTACGCCGCTGTATCGAGTCGTTGGTTCGGATCTCGACAATTTTTACGCAAACACTGGACGACCTCGCGTAGATGATCGCGATAGCTCGTAAAGCTGCCACGCGCGAACGATGGAGTCGTCCGAGGACGACGCGTAATCGCCGCGTAAATTATCGGTTATCGATCTTCCTGGCAAATTACCCGGCCCTTGGTACACAGACCCAGCGTTGGCATACGCGCTCGCGGAGGGAAAGAACGAGAGGAAAACGCAGAAGGGACGGAAACACGGGCTGCCTGCTCGGCTCGGCTCGGCTCGGTTCGACTCGACTCGACTCGAATCGAATCGAATCGAATCGAAGGCTGCCTCAAGGACGACGCTTGGCTCGATTCGCTTCTTCGAGACTACGCCGACGAGATAAACGACCTCCGAAGAACATCCCTCCTCGATTCTCGCTGTTTCCAACTATTCAGCGACAGCTATGCTTTCCTCGTGCATCGAAACTTTGCATTTGCCCTTACCTCTGATTCTGTTACGCGTTCTTTCTTTTTTTTCTTTTTTTTTCTTTTTTTTCCCTCCCCGTGGACCACTTTAAGGTCCTTTGAAACGAGATTATCGCGTAACGGCGAAACGCGATCGGCCCGTCAACGGTCGATGAGACGAAGCGAAACAAGAGTGCAAAAACGCCGCGCGGCTCGAATAATTTCAGCCGAGTCCTCGAAAGGACGACGAGGACGAAAAGTCGTAGATCGTTACGATTATACCGGCGAGATCATTATGCAGAGAGACCGTATCGACTCAATTTCAGCACGATCCATCACGGACTGCGTTATCCGATGGAGCATGGTTATAACGCGAACCTGTTCGTTGTTCTCTGTTCTCTGTTCTCTGTTCCCCGTTATCCGCGTGGTTCGTCGATAGAACAACCGTCGCGCATGATTTTCCAGACGAGTTTCCGCAAACGATTCGTCGAGAAATCGACACGGCCTTGTTTCATTTATCGTTTACGCTCGTTTCCTTAAGCCGACAAATTTCGCGGAACGTCGCCGATGCTCGCCTTGCTTTCCTTTTTCTCTTGAAATTCCCCTTAAATTTACGTTGATGCAACGAGCTCTCCAGGGAGTCTGCTACCCTCGAAATCGGTATCCTCTTCTCAGGGGAAAATTACGAGTCGAAACGCCTTTTCGTTTTAATTGCTTCAACAGCCGGCCTGACGGCACAAGAGTTTTATAGGGTAATTCCGTTTTTAATCATCCCCCGACAGAGTTTCCCTTAGCGTTCGGTCACGACCAATGACGAACCGCTTTTCACGGTCCAGACTCTGCGGTTTTTAAAAAGAAAAAAAAACGATATATCGCGATAAATCATTCCCGTTTTCACGCTACTGTGTTACGTTTGTCTAATAAATAATCGTGGAAGATTAGTTTCGTTGCTTCGTCAGTATTTCCAACGCCAAAGATGGCTCGCGATGGTATAAATTGATCGCGAAGCTAATCGAAATTGCGTTGAACAAGTAACGATGCAAAATTTGGTACCCTTGCGCGAAGCGCGTCGAATATCAGAAACTCGTTTGATCTCGTCGGAACTCGATAAACGACGAAGCACCAAAGAAGACAGCCAAGCAAGGAAACGGCTAGGCTGAGAGCTCGGTCCTCCGTTAGATTTTCCGAAAGGTGGCTGGCGTTTCGCCAAATTTGTTTCGGCCATCCTGTTCGACGAACGCGCCTAAAACCAGGTTCGCGTCTGACGAACGAGCGTGAACGAACAGCAAGCGTATATCGCATTTATAGGGCAAAAACCGAGAGCGAGCGAGCGAGCGAGAGAGAGAGAGAGAGAGAGAGAGAGAGAGAGAGAAGAGGGAGGGAGAAGAATAAATAAGTAAATAAAGAAAAAGGAAAAGAAAAGAAAAAGAAAAAGAAAAAGAAAAAAGATCGAATCCGAAGCAGATTGATTCTCAGCGAGTTGGCACGGCCCATCGGGATTTCGTGAATTGCTCGAACCGTTTGATTCGTTCTCAACGTACACCGAGCAAAATGACTTTTATAGATCGACTCTATGCGCCACGATTTTTCTCGCACCGGACCTACCCGAAACGTTTGTCACGTACCGCATTCTCCTTATTTTACCGCGATCATCTCTTCCTCCACCATCGCCTCGTGAGTTTCGCGTAACTTTGCGATTCGTGCTCGTGACGATCCAACGCTTCGCTTCGGGCTACTTTTCTAATCTTCGTCGACCCAATTTCTTCGAAATACTTGCTTTCGGTTGATTCCAAGCTGCTCTCCTGCGCGAAGGGAAATGGAGCAACGGTGGGAAATTTTAATAACGCTGCTGCAGGGCTCGCACGCAAGACCGCCGTGTATAACAGTCGTGTCGATTACTAGACAAGATCGATAACTACGGAGGAACGCGAGTGCGAGCGCAGAACCCAGTGAGAAGCAATCTGTGCGAACCGTGTCGAGGAGTATCCGTAGCAGCGATCGGGATACACCGTTTCCAAATATTCGATACCTAATTCCCGTGTTGCATCGTTTTAAAACGAAACCATGTTTCGCCTCGCCTCGTATATCTACTTTCGACGGACAGCCTCTTTTCTACCAAACTCGTCGAGAGTTTTCCTTACTCTTTCGCCAAAAATTTTTTTCCCATTCAGCTTGTCTACGGTTTCCCCAAAACTACCCGATAGAAAAAGAAAGATCGCCTTATAAAATCAGCAGTCGACGAGTCGATTCGGAAGTGCAACTCGGTGACGTTTCTTTTAACTCGCTCAATTCTTGCCTGGAGCCATCGAGATTGCACGAGATCGCGAATCAAATTGGTACGCGCTATTCACCATGGACGGCCAACCGCTTTCTTTTTTTCTTTTCCTTTTTTAGCCGAAAGATGTTTGTGCTCGCGTTCGTTCGTTCGTTCGTTCGTTCGTTCGTTCGTTCGTTCGTTTGTTCGCTCGAAGGAAAAAGAGAAAAGGAGAAGACAGAGGTGGATGGAGGATAGTGGGACACGGTAACACCCGAACCATGTAGCGGAGGATTCTGCTCGAAAGCGGGAACTGCAGCGCCAGTCAATCTTCCGGAATGGGCCCATCTCTCTTCGGCAATGTATGCTTTACCAGCTTGAAAAATTCCAGCAGTTTGAAACCGCGAAAGCGTTTTCATCTTGACCATGCGGGAACGCGTTCCACCTTGTCCAGACCGCGCGTACCTGTCCAACAATTTCCTGCGTTTACCATCGATTTCCATTCATCTGGACCCGAAGAATATTGGCGAATTTGTTTTCAACGCAATTTCCGATTTCCGACTTCCATTTCTGCGGCATTTAATCGAGACAAATTGCGCGAACGTGTATCTTTCGTCAAGATTCGATCGATTTCAGCTGGTACGAGCAATTCGTGTTTCAATGTGTATCGACGCGCGTTTTCCGTGTCCGTCCGTACGATTCCTGTCTGGAAGAATCGCGCATTAATCTCGGCGAGATTATAACGGGCAGTGACGAGAACGCGACGCATCTGGAGAGTCTGTACGTAACACGATCGCGTGCAAAACTGCATTTGCCGCGAGACCACGAGAAATCTTGATCGATATCGTACAATTTTCCCAGCCCATTTGCGAATACAAACAGAAACGTATAATATGCCTGGGCTCTTTTTACGATTTTCCGAATCGTTAAATCGATTCGAAACGATGGTAAACATGGATACATAGCGCGATACGCGCGTTGTAAATTTCGCGGGAATAGAATTGGAAAAGAAACGGTAGAAAAAGGTGATCGTGTGTAGGGAGAAATTTATCATTAAGCCGTAGAAGTGGACGTAATTTTTTTTTTTTTCCCCTTTTTTTCCTTTTTTCTATCTTGTTCTTTTTTCCGCGGAACTAGAGCTAAAGCTTGTTTTTGTACCTTTTTTATCGCTGTTCGTTACCGTGTCGTTCTGGCCGACGCGTCCGATTCGCTCGATTCAAACTCCGATCCACGCAACGCAGCGTAGGACGAGGAGATTTTGTCGCGTGGGCAGCGAGAACTGTATAGCAAGCGCAGGCAGGGGTGGTGGCGATTGTAACCGCGAAAACTGCCGATACAGTCGAACGATGTCCTCTCTAATTTATATGCAAAGCGGTCCATTGAGCATATTGTTATTTTAATTGATCGAGCCCATAGCCTATAGTTCGGGACATTGGAAATTCGATTATACACATTCTGTGGCAATTTCGATAGTCGAATCGCGACCAGAAAGATTTATCCTCGTCATTCGCTTGTATTCTCTGCGATTCTCCTCTCTTTTTCCTCTCCTGCCTCCCTGTTCCAACGGTTTCAACGTTTCGCACGGAAGACTCCTTTATTTTTCCATTCTCCTGGTTCGCCAAGCTCATCGTTCGATGCGATGTAGCGTGGTGCTTCGCTCGGTTCGTTTGTAAAACCGAACGCACGAGCTGGCAGATTTGGCAACCCGTTTAATATTATAATCACACGGTTCTTCTCTCTAACGTATTATTGTAATTTATGGTAATTAAAATCGCTCGAAGCATCAACCGTGTACAGGAGCATCGTATTCGAGCAACGACGCCGTGTTTATCTTCGTTACGCGGCTATCGGGATAAAACGACCGACAACGGTACGTAACCGGTGCCGTAGATGCCCCTTGGACGCTAATTGTAAGTAGACCCGTTTATCCGTCCACGCTTGCCTTCGCAGTCTCCAAGGGG
>SMSQ01020921.1:11568-35106 GCA_019453375.1 Ctenoplectra terminalis
CGTTCGTTCGTTCGTTCGTTCGTTCGTTCGTTTGTTCGCTCGAAGGAAAAAGAGAAAAGGAGAAGACAGAGGTGGATGGAGGATAGTGGGACACGGTAACACCCGAACCATGTAGCGGAGGATTCTGCTCGAAAGCGGGAACTGCAGCGCCAGTCAATCTTCCGGAATGGGCCCATCTCTCTTCGGCAATGTATGCTTTACCAGCTTGAAAAATTCCAGCAGTTTGAAACCGCGAAAGCGTTTTCATCTTGACCATGCGGGAACGCGTTCCACCTTGTCCAGACCGCGCGTACCTGTCCAACAATTTCCTGCGTTTACCATCGATTTCCATTCATCTGGACCCGAAGAATATTGGCGAATTTGTTTTCAACGCAATTTCCGATTTCCGACTTCCATTTCTGCGGCATTTAATCGAGACAAATTGCGCGAACGTGTATCTTTCGTCAAGATTCGATCGATTTCAGCTGGTACGAGCAATTCGTGTTTCAATGTGTATCGACGCGCGTTTTCCGTGTCCGTCCGTACGATTCCTGTCTGGAAGAATCGCGCATTAATCTCGGCGAGATTATAACGGGCAGTGACGAGAACGCGACGCATCTGGAGAGTCTGTACGTAACACGATCGCGTGCAAAACTGCATTTGCCGCGAGACCACGAGAAATCTTGATCGATATCGTACAATTTTCCCAGCCCATTTGCGAATACAAACAGAAACGTATAATATGCCTGGGCTCTTTTTACGATTTTCCGAATCGTTAAATCGATTCGAAACGATGGTAAACATGGATACATAGCGCGATACGCGCGTTGTAAATTTCGCGGGAATAGAATTGGAAAAGAAACGGTAGAAAAAGGTGATCGTGTGTAGGGAGAAATTTATCATTAAGCCGTAGAAGTGGACGTAATTTTTTTTTTTTTCCTTTTTTTCCTTTTTTCTATCTTGTTCTTTTTTCCGCGGAACTAGAGCTAAAGCTTGTTTTTGTACCTTTTTTATCGCTGTTCGTTACCGTGTCGTTCTGGCCGACGCGTCCGATTCGCTCGATTCAAACTCCGATCCACGCAACGCAGCGTAGGACGAGGAGATTTTGTCGCGTGGGCAGCGAGAACTGTATAGCAAGCGCAGGCAGGGGTGGTGGCGATTGTAACCGCGAAAACTGCCGATACAGTCGAACGATGTCCTCTCTAATTTATATGCAAAGCGGTCCATTGAGCATATTGTTATTTTAATTGATCGAGCCCATAGCCTATGGTTCGGGACATTGGAAATTCGATTATACACATTCTGTGGCAATTTCGATAGTCGAATCGCGACCAGAAAGATTTATCCTCGTCATTCGCTTGTATTCTCTGCGATTCTCCTCTCTTTTTCCTCTCCTGCCTCCCTGTTCCAACGGTTTCAACGTTTCGCACGGAAGACTCCTTTATTTTTCCATTCTCCTGGTTCGCCAAGCTCATCGTTCGATGCGATGTAGCGTGGTGCTTCGCTCGGTTCGTTTGTAAAACCGAACGCACGAGCTGGCAGATTTGGCAACCCGTTTAATATTATAATCACACGGTTCTTCTCTCTAACGTATTATTGTAATTTATGGTAATTAAAGTCGCTCGAAGCATCAACCGTGTACAGGAGCATCGTATTCGAGCAACGACGCCGTGTTTATCTTCGTTACGCGGCTATCGGGATGAAACGACCGACAACGGTAATTTTCTGTTCGCAGCACGATCTTTACAATTTCGCAAACGATACGTAACCGGTGCCGTAGATGCCCCTTGGACGCTAATTGTAAGTAGACCCGTTTATCCGTCCACGCTTGCCTTCGCAGTCTCCAAGGGGTTGGTTGAAACGCACCAAAGACGCTGGATCGAACGTAACAATTTCGACGCCGCGTTCGAGCAATTCGGTCCGGCTCGAATATCTGGTTCGGTCACGAGCTCTCTGCCTCGTTTGAAAAACGCGACGGCACGAGCAGAGAGCGCGAGTGCTGGTTCGGGGGTAAAATTTTCAAAGTTGTAAAACTCGCAATATTCTCGAGACGACAGGAGGTACAGGCAGGTGCAGGTGCTGCTGGTGTAAGTGCAAGCGTTGGTGCCCGGTGCAGGAAAAGGAGGCGAATTCGAAGGAAAGTACTGGTACGATAGGTTCGATCGCTCGTACGCGCGAATCGGTCGACGAAAAGCTCGATTCCAAGGCACGAACACGCGTATACGTGTGTGTATGCGTGTATACGGGTTCGATACGGGTTGACCGTAAAATACAAGCGCGTCGCGAGAAAGCTCGCATTCTGCTCTGGATACGCAAACCATCACCCTGTCGGAACAGCGAACGTTCGATATAAACGGTACGTGCGGTCCGTCGACTTATTCGACCAAGCTATTCAAACCAGCCGGTCTTTCCTCCCGCATCTTCCATTTCATCTTGAACCGTACGCGCGGCTGTGTCGCCCTATCCGTTCGCAAACCCTATCGATCATCCCGGAATGATTCGCTGATTCTCTACCATCCACTTATTCGAAATTTCTCGAGGACAATCGTGTGTTTCAAAGTTTATGTTTCGGGTTAACTCGGCCCGTTGCTTTGCACCGCGATACAGCGCGACTGGGCGCAACGGGCAGAAACAAACCGGTTGCTTCGCGTCGCTATCGCGAAGAAGACGATCGTTCGAGTCACCAAGGGCCTCTTCCACCCCTGCGATGGAATCTCGAGAATAGTTGGGATAAGTTACAAGGCCTCCATCGTACGACGCAACATAATTTCCCTGGTGGCATTCGCTTCTTCCTCCGGTACCTCGGGTACCTCGGGTCGTCCTAGTCGCTTGGTTTCGTTCCGGTTAATCACCCCGACGATTCGTCGAGGCTCGATTGCGTCGTTCCTCTTGGCGGTGGTATGCTCGATACGAGAACCTAGGTATATGCGGCCGGTAGCTCGATAGACTCGCGAAACATTTTAGAAATTTCGGCTCTGTCGTTCATCGTGCTAGATAGGCGACAGCTCGCTTACACCTCTTACTCGACGAAACATTCCTGCCTCGAACATTCCTTCATGGAATAAAGACCGAATCGTAACTGAAAAACGGTCGTCCCATGAAAAAGGAGAAACCCATTTTCTTCCTATTGTTCTTGTTTCGTAAAAATATAACGGAAGTTTAATCGACGTAAGCTTCAGTTTGCGTGGGTGTTTGCGAAAATGCGAGAGATCGTTCTGTGGTGCGATCAAACATTTTGGCAATTTTGCAATCGAGTTTCCTTCTCTCTGGCTTTCAAAACAAAAGGTACAGTGGAAAAAAAAAAAAAATGATAAAAGAAAAAAAAACAAGCAACGCGATCTTGTTAGCTCCATCTACTAAATTAAACACGAAAATTTTCATCGATCGCGCAGTTCAACGTATTTCTTCCTCCATCCCGTCTCTCTTTCCCCGCTTCTTCCTCCCTTTGGAGTTCGCTCCATTCCGTTTCATCTCGTTTACGGTCTCGTTCGTTTTCAATTTTACTCGTCAAATATTAGCCGAATCTTGGGACATCGTCGAATCCTTTCGGTGGCGTAATTAAACGATCGGATCGATGCGAAAACCTCGTCGCGTCTAGCGTTATCTCGAAATTAGCCCGAAGCTCTCGAGACTCGAAGTTATCGACGCATAATACGGGTACGTCCCTTTGGGTGGGTTCTTACAGCTTAAAAGAGTCAAGGCTGGTTATCCGTACCTTAGCCGAACGAACCGATTAAAAGGCAACGATGAAATTTTCACAACCTCGTTGCACGTTGCACTTTCCTGGTGGTAACGCGTAGTTCGTCGAGACGCGTAAGGTTTTAGATACGGAATTAAACGAAGGAAGAAAAAGAAAATGTTTACGCGATGAATCAAAATCGAGAGAAACAGTGGTCGTTAAGTTCGCAAAAGCAAGTTTCTGTCCAACGATTCCATTTTTGACATCTAAAAATGTATCGAAATTATTGAAAAATCGATTCGATCAGTTTTTTCTCGGATCGATTTCTCGTATCGATTTTCCAGCTTAAGAGAAATTGGCAATTTATAGTTTCATCTGGACATCGAAACGCACACCGGTGTCACACAGTCGCGCGTTATCGATGAAACGTACAGATGTTACTTTGGCTTTCTCGATGAAAAACCAGCGGTTCTTCCCAACGAATTCTCTCAGTCAAAAATCGAAGGTTTCACGTCATGCCGCAATCGCTTGGGTAAACCTGGCTACTCGTGGCGCTACTTTTTCCTGTCTAATCGTAAGAAAGTTTTAAATACGTCGCTACGTCGATGGAGTTGAATTCGTAAGAAATAATTTTGAACGACGAAGAGCGCGGAGGCGGGAAAAATCGTACACTTGTAAACACTCCACGAACGGGGTTGGGAATGTCACTGTCATCGTTACCGTTACCGTTACCAGGCGTCGCGTTACAGCAATTTCCTTTGCGTTTCTTATTTCGCGAACGACCGTTGTTCGAAGCTTTAATTCGTCTCGGTTTGTTTGCTCGTTTCGTCAGCCACTACCCGGGGAAATTATCTCTCACAAATTTCCGTCGAGCTCGAAAGATGCTCGTTCATATTTTTTTTCTCTCTCCCTCTCTCTCCCTCTCTCTCTCTCTCTCTCTCTCTCTCTCGCTTGACTTCACCCATGACTTTTTCCACGAGAACGTTAAACGTTAAACGTTAAACGTTAAAGATAAAACGAGAAACGACGAAAGGAGACGCGCAAGGATACGCCGTATATGCCGTATACGCGTGTACCGGTAAATCGGTAAACCGGCAAAACCGACAAAGATTAAATTCACGAGAAGCAGGGAAAACTGATAACGTTCGAACAGAGACGATAAGCTTTAGACGTTGCTAGTCGACCGTTTCTAGCCAACCTAGTAATGGAAAATGTCAAGTAATCCGATAACCGTTGCTCGTTAGGAAACGCGTGCCTAGTTGAAATCCAAATTGAATTTCCAGGAACCACTGGACGCGCGATTAAAGCCAGGAAAAATGATATTAACAACGTTCGTTACGAATCGTGTTATCTCGACGGAAGAAAAATATAAAATTTTCTGTACGTTAAAACGCGTTGAGAACGATGCGGTCGATTAGAACGTACGATTCGAGGGTTGTTTGCGCGCGGGAATTTCAGGTTGTTCCCATTATCCCTGGAGCGATCCTCCGAACGATCCTCCGAACAACTCGAAATATACATGCTAGAAGCGTTTGTATCAACAAAAGCTCCGCTATAGAGTTTCGGCTGCTAGGAGGATGCATTAGGAAGGATTTCTAGGACGCGAAGGAAGATAAGGTAACGTGTAGCGCAACGACGGTACGCAGATAGCGCGTAGAGTGTACATTATGCGCGCGAGTTGATATTTCCAACGAACGGTCGACTGTTTCCGCGGACAAAGGAAAGACGGAAGGAACGATGAACCTGGAAATTTCGGCGAAACAGAAAATCCAGATACGATATCCCGCTATTTTTCGAACCTTTCTGCGATTCATCGGTGATCGGCTCACCGATCGTATACCATAAAAAGCAAATATTACCAAGCTAACCCGAGCTTTTTTTTCCAACTAACCCGAGGAGAGACGGTTTATCTTGTTTTGGAAAGTAATGCGTTCGCGTAAAAAGTAACCGACGCAACGTATTCGAAAATATGCATAAATCGCGTTACGCGTTATAAATTTCACCGATGTTTTCCAACGATGCAACCATGTTTTCCGCCACAATTTATTCGATTTAATATCGTCTCGTGGATCTCTGCTCTCGATACCGCGGTGGACGATTTTCCCGTTGATATCGTTTAG
Organism: Ctenoplectra terminalis; assembly: GCA_019453375.1. Classification (NCBI taxonomy): domain Eukaryota; kingdom Metazoa; phylum Arthropoda; class Insecta; order Hymenoptera; family Apidae; genus Ctenoplectra; species Ctenoplectra terminalis. The sequence continues at coordinate 17,347 of SMSQ01020921.1, forward strand.
CAAGATCACACCGTTTGAACGGAATGCCTTAACACTCGTTCGAACTCTATCAGCGGACAAAGACAACGATGAACGATAAACGATAAACGACAAACGCGTAACTAGGAGGAACAAAGGGTGCGTTCTCGAACACAGTCGTTCCGCAAAGGAACGGAAGCGACAGATAAGAGGTCGGTCGCGAGATATCGCTGCTCCGACGAGCTCGCGCTACTCACGGTTAATTATTTCCTCGTTTCCATAGCGTTGATTCGTCGATCGCACGGAAGCTATCAAAGAGGAAAGGAGAACACGAATGAAAGGGTGAACCGACAAGGTCTCCGATTAAATCGTTTAATCGTACCGCGAGACGTTCGTTTCCCCAAGCATGAACGGTTCGTTAAACGACGTCTGACAATTTTCCGTCAAGTCGACCACCCATCCGGTGGGTGCATATATTTCGAGCACGGTATCTAACCCGCGATCGTAGATTTAGAATTGTTTCGTCTTGGAGCAACGTGACGCGACGGAACTCCGAATCGGTTCTAGCTGTGATATCAATCAGGAAAAGGGACAGTGAGCGATGAGAGGCGGTGGGGGGGGGGGGGCATAGCTCGTCGTAACGATACTAGCGAGAAATATCTACTCGATCGAACTTCATCGACAGCTTGGCGCGACAAATCGGAAGCCTATCAACGTCCACGAGCCCCTAGTTCTTCTCCTTTTGGTACGATAGAAAAAACGCTTTACCAATTTCCTCGTTACCTTACGAGCAGGAGATTATGCTGGCACAGCGCCATTGAACGATACCGTTCGAGATTTTCGAACGAGCAAACTTCCTCTTCGTGTCGCTTCGATGCGAGTTGCAACTTTTCGAAAGAAATTATTCGGAAAATGAATCGATAGACGCATAGACTCGCGTTGCGCATCGCTTCCACCACCTATGACGTACCTACAAATTAAACGACACTCGGAATGTTAATTACTCGATTAGCGCGGCACACGTGCTAGCTACGCGCGTGATTTATGAGAGAGATGCGCCCTGGTAATTGAGCCTTCGGAACATTAATGGCGAAAGCGGAATCGCGTCGTGCCACGATCTCTCTTCGCGCTAATAGTGAGAACCTTATTAGACGTTGTTCCCGTTATCGAGTAGCCGTCTCATCGTGACTCGTATAACATCATTTTTTACCACCGATGCGTTTCACGTCATCGCCATTATACGTCCAGTTAGGCTCGGGTTAGGTTCTTCTATTTTCGATTTCTTTTCCGTTTCCAACGACCCGTGCATCGATAGGAGAGGAACGAGCGTTTTGTACAAACAAGTAGGATAGTCTGCAATTACCGAAGCGAAACTTTACCGGGGCAATCTGTCGCTCTTACGAGCGATGATTCCTGAAAGGTGGAACAATTTCGATGCTAAATAATTTCTGAATGCTTCCCGTACGGTCGGAGGCGTTTTACATAATTGCACACGCGCACCTAAGTTTATACGTGCCTAAAGTAGCAAGGGAGCGTGTCACCAAAGTGAATCAAAGGGAGCAAGTTCGGCGTTGCAGCCGCCCTTCGTAATAAAATTTTCGCTACGATGACAACGTTGTCGGCGAATCCTTACCTCTCTCTCTCTCTCTCTCTCTTTCTCTGGCTTCCTCTTCTCGCTGGTTCGTCCTTTCGGTCGCGCACGCGCACCCGACTGCTATTTCGTGTTACGTAGGTACACTCGATAAAACTGTGACCAACTTGGAAAGGCAGATTTTCGAGAAAGCGATGTAAAGCTTGATGGATGACATCGTGTTCCGATCGATCGATCTCGTTCTCACCGCGCGTCGTACCGTGCGACGCGCTTCGATCTTGAGATCGTGTCGATTAAACCAAAGGGAACTTTGTCAAGAGACGCGTTTTTATGACGCGTCGAATTTTGATCCGACAGAAATATAACTGTCGGATAAAAACGCTATCAGAGACGACGATTCGGTATCGAAACACGTATGACGCGTTAACGAAAAAGGCATGGTCGAGCGTAACGCACGGATTGATTCTTTCTACCAAAGGGAGCAACCAACTGTTGCCAAGATAAACCAGCTCGCCAGAGTTANTGCAAAATTTGGTACCCTTGCGCGAAGCGCGTCGAATATCAGAAACTCGTTTGATCTCGTCGGAACTCGATAAACGACGAAGCGCCAAAGAAGACAGCCAAGCAAGGAAACGGCTAGGCTGAGAGCTCGGTCCTCCGTTAGATTTTCCGAAAGGTGGCTGGCGTTTCGCCAAATTTGTTTCGGCCATCCTGTTCGACGAACGCGCCTAAAACCAGGTTCGCGTCTGACGAACGAGCGTGAACGAACAGCAAGCGTATATCGCATTTATAGGGCAAAAACCGAGAGCGAGCGAGAGAGAGAGAGAGAGAGAGAGAGAGAGAGAGAGAAGAGGGAGGGAGAAGAATAAATAAGTAAATAAAGAAAAAGGAAAAGAAAAGAAAAGAAAAAGAAAANCACCAACTTGCTTCCGTTTCCTTGCTCGTAAAGTAGAGAAACGTTTTTATCGTTATACCAGATATGTGTCTCTCTACCAGAAAATTAATCGTGGATCCTTATAAACGGTGAACGTAACGAACAGCAGTGTCGTGACTCCAACGAATCCTCTTAAGGCTCTACCGTGCGCTTGACGCGTACCCCTTCGAGCTTAAGATTTTCAAGATGAAGAGAAAAGAAGAGGAAAGAAGAGAAAAGAAGAGAAAAGAGAAGAAAAAAGGACAAGTACCACAAGTCTCGTACCATCCACGCGACCGTTGGAGATAAACGGAAAGGAGAACGGTCGACGGATGACAAACGCGAAAGGAATGAAAACGAGGAAAGGCGAAACGAGAACAGCTGGGATAGCGCTTAACGGTGGCTTTCAGTTCTCGGAACAATGGCATTAACGAGAGCCAGTCGATCTTCCGATCGTTGTACTCTCGTCACGAACCATGTCGAAATCAACGAATTACACATCCACCGTCGACTTCCATGGATTTTCGTAGACTTTCGTGAACTTCCGTCGACGTTGCGTAGCGTTGGGTCATCTTTTTTTTTTTTGCGCACGCGCGGAACCTTTGGTGCGATTAAAGTCATCGTTTCAAATCGTTAACGATACCTTGCATATTTACAAGGAAATGGTAGAACGGAGAAAGGACAAGCTAGGAAACGAGAAAAACGAGAGAAACGGGAGAAAGAGAAACGTGGTACCTGTATCCATTTCTAACGTATCCCAGAGAACAAGGGACGAACAGGAAATGTTATCGAAATCGATTTAATTACCGAAGCCATTACGATAATTGTACTTTTTTTTTTGTGTTTCATTTTGCGCGGCGACGCAATACGATCGGCGTGTCGGTTGCTCGATGAAATTGCACGTCCCGGAAATAATTTCATTTCGATATCAAAGGTTGGCGAATTTCGTGGGATTACGCGGAAGTTAGGGGCGGAAACGGTGTCGCGCTATAATTGCAGTGCCGCGTTGCTCGTTGAGCCGTAATTTTCAATCAACGGACCGGCCAAAAAGTCACAGAGGATGATTAAATGACATGCTTTTATCGAAGGCGTCGCTTTCACGTTCGCGTTCGCGTTCGCGTTCGCATTCGCGTTTACATCCCATCCCATCCCATCCCAACGTTTTGCTCCAGTCGCGTTCGTATTCGCAATCGTATTCGCGTTCGAGATGAACCGTGCACCGAGCAGTTGATGCTTCGGTAAACCGACCAAATTTATCGTACACAATTTATTTTCCTTGATAACGTTTTCGATTTATAGTAAACTACCGACGAACATTGAATCGCGCTGCTGTTTTACGCGAACCGCATTATAAATTTCAAAGAGTTAAACTCTATGGTATTATTCGAACTCGGCAAACGCTGCCGGCATCGATACGCGTGATTAACGGAAAACTTATTATTCAAATTTTCATGCGATATGCATATCGCGCGGTCGGTAATCAACGAAGTCGCGTACCAAAGCGAACGCATGAATCGAAAGAGGCAAAAAGCAAAGCATTGGCAAAGCTGACCAAAGCTGAGCAAAGCGTGGGAACGTAGTCTGGTCTAACGATTCGCTCCGCTAACTTTTTCGTCTCGTCGGCACTTTTTCCAATGGCATTGGAATTTTCAGAGCTGGTTTCGAATCAATATGGAAGAGAAATTTCGTTACATGTTTTCTTCCTTCCTTTCTTCTTTCTTTCCTTCCTTCCTTCCTTCCTTCCTTCCTGCCTTCCTTCCTTCCTTAGATCATTCGTTTATTAGTTTCTTCCGATCTGGGGAAAACTAAAGCAAACAATCCTCTCCTCGTGACGAGCGAATCGATAGGGGCGGCGTGGTTCCGAGTTGTTAAAGAAGGATTACGAAGAAACCGGAAAAAGGGAACGGAATAAAGAAGGAAACGAAAGAAGAAACTGAAAGGCACGCTAGACACGCCTTATACATAATCGCGAAAGCATATTTTCATAGAGGAATTTTTCTGTTCGATGCTCGACCGTTCCATACATCTTCCAAAAAAACATTATGCGATTTCTTTCTTCTAGGTTTGCAGTCGTCGGAAAATATTTGTTTTTCGACCGAAAAAAAAGAAACAGCTTCTATCGACGCACTATCGCATCGATTTCATCCCCGTCTTCGACCCTGTTGCCTTTGCATTTGCCTTTGCCTTTGCCTTTGCCTTTGCCTTTGCCTTTGCCTTTGCCTTTGCCTTTGCCTTTGCCTTTGCCTTTGCCGATATCATTTTCTCTTTGGTCCCCATCTTTGCGTCGTGGAAAAGTTTTCTCCGATTCTCCGTTGGCAGTTTCTCGAGAAACTCCGTTACGGCTGCCGACTAATTCCGTGGCATTTCCCGCGGCCCGTTAACCATCTAATTGCGCGGCTTTTGTCTACCTCTTCGTCCACCACTACCACCGCTACCGCCACCACCACCACCGCCGTCATCACCGTTATCACCGTTACCACCGTTATCACGGCCACCACTGGAGAGTACACAAATACTACACCTGCAGACTTTCTTTTTCCATCCCTTCGAATCCTTTTGCCTTCTCTCGTTTTCCAACGAGCAAGGGAACGCAGCTGAAACGCGCGAAACGCTTGATTACTCATCGTCCCTGCTTCTTTGAGCGTAACTACGCTTTTCAGATGGCTCGCTGAACTTTCGTACTCACTCCTTACCGCCTAATCTTACGATTCCCGTTAAACTCGTGGCTTTTTCTTCGATCTTGCCAGTTTTTACCCTTTTTCTATTAAATCCATCTTTCAACGAGCATTCGCGCAGTTTTTCGTTTACAATCGCTGTACGGAATCGTTCCGTACGGTAAAAACATTCGTGATGCCGAATAAAATTTGTCTATTGGACGGTTGAGCGGTGAACCAACGAATCGATAATACGTCGGATCAATAATTTCTTGTGAAATTTGGTTGTGAAATTTATTACCTACCAACATATACATATACTTTTTTAAGTTTTTACCTAGATTCCATCGATTTCGAGGGTTCCGTTGTTTCGACGAAAAATCTGACTAATCGAGATTCGATCGCGAGACAAAGTAAACCACCGGATTTTGATTTCATTCGGAAAACAGATAAAGAAGATGGCACCGAGGTAAAATAGGGGAAGGAGAGGAAAGAGGAACAACCATCGTAAAACGTTTTACGTTCGCAGAGTAGCTCTGGGTAACGCTCATTACACGCAACGCGGCCCGTAAAAAAGATCTATAACCGATACCCGATTCTTATTCGAGGTTGCGATCGATGCGTCGAAAAAATCGGATCGGTAAACAGGACAGAGCGGCGTGCCTCTGCGAAACGCTCGCCGAAACTCGTAAAATATTTTACGAACTTTAAGGATTATGAATGGTCCGGAGCGTTTCCTGTCCTGTCGCCGAACAGTTGGGTGAAATTTGTTTCGATCCACCCGCTTTTTACCCCCACCCCTCTAACGCCTAGCCGTCCGTCGTTCCGCCGGTAACTCGTTTCCGAATACATCATCGCCACGATAATCCGAGACTAATTACTGCACGGAAATAGCGTGTTCCAATTATATATCGAAGCGGTTCGGTTCTCCGAACTTCGGATAAGATAAAAAATTCTGATTCGTGAACGAAAAGAAACGAAAAACTTGATACGATGGCGGCAATAATGGACGTTCCGTTTTCAGTGTAGCAGGTACTCCTGTGATTCGAGGTCGAGGAAAATTTCATGGTAGAAAGGTCTTTCTAGCCTTACCCTTTCCCTTTTTCTCAAGGAGGCTCTCTCGCGCGATTGTTTCCGATAATTTGCGACGATTGTTTCCCGCGGTTCGCGACCGTTTCTTGGAGACGAATCGACAGACCTCGACCACGATGGAGGCAACGATTCAAATTTTTCGCTTCCTCCGGTTCCTTTCGCCGAGATCACTTTACCTATGCACAAATGCACAATTATAATATTTAGAATTAGCGGTGCTTCGACAGATCCTCGGGATTCGAATATCCCTTTCTCCTCCTCGCTTTTACGGTGGCGGTATTTTTCCTCGGCAACGTTCAGGATTTACGACGCGCTTTCGGTAACCGTCACCCTCTCGCTGAAAGAACATACTCCCGGTGAATGGAGCATGGAACATGGAGCATGGTCCGTGGTCCGTGGTCCGTGGTTCGTGTTTCGTGTTCCGTGTTCCGTGCTTCGTGCTTCGTGATTCGTAATTCCTGCTCGAAGAAAGCACGCGGTAGCTAGACGAAGCAGAAACGGAAAGCTTCGATGGAGACCTTTCACGGACTTCCAACGCTCGTATACAGTCGAGTGGTAAACTGTAACCACGACCGTGGCTACGGCTACGGCTACGGCAAATTCCACGCTCCAAATCGTGCGTACTTTTTTCGCCTCGGACATTACGATCGTTCGCGGTACGAGAAACCCGTTGTCCAAGGGTTCGAACGAACAACGGCTGCCAAAATAACGGCCAATCAGCTGCCTTTCCTCGCTTCTCGCGTTCCGGAGACCGGGATTTCGCGTCACCTGTATACGCGTTCGATAAACTCTGAAAATTTAGCCGCGAGCGAACATCTGTCGCCTTGAGACTCGGACTTCGCGCGCGTTTAACATTGGACCGCGATGCAACCACACGGAATGCGTCATCGTTGCGCGTCGTTGAATCTCCTATCGTGGCAACGTATTCCAACGTATCCGTGGTAATATTTTTAAATCCTGCCGGTAATATGTTTTTCCGATGTCCGTTAGAAAATTCGATCGGAAACGTCGCGTGTTTCGAACGCGAATCGTGATGGCAAACGAGATACTAGTATAATATAGTAGAAAATATGCGGCTAATCCGCTTAGCGCGTGGCCACGTTTGTCGAGGAACGAAATCCCAGCTGCTTTCTCTCGGCCGAAATCTTCTTTCGCGTCAGTTCCGCGAAACCTTTTTCGTTCTCTTCTGTTCCTTCGATCGACGAAGCGTAAAGTCGAAAACCAGCCGACCAGGCTATAATGCCAACGCAACCATATCGAAGCTTGGTTGCGACACCGTTTACCGAAAGTTACGCTTGTAAAAGCATTTATACCGGTCGATCGTTTTGCCAGCTAGAGCGTGAAACCCGTAGTAGGTTTATTCGGCTGGAACCGAAAGATTTTCGTTTTGTACGGTACCGTTTCCAATTCCGCAGCGCGGAATGAATCGAAAACTATATTGTAGCTACGTGTAATGCTTTTTTTTCGTTGCACCGTAAATGGCATAGTTTGTACGTTGCGTACAGTTTGGATGGAAAATCGGGGATGTCGCGAGAGATGGATTTTTGGTCGATACGAAAGCGTATCACGACTCACGGAACGATACCGCGACAAAGTTTAGTCGTAACAAAGTCGGCTCGACTCGAGTTGGCGGCGACCGATAAGGCGACGCGACGTTGTTTTAATCCGGTGGCGCCGGGTCACAGCGCGCAGCGTGTCGTTTGGTGGCTCGAAAAGGAAACGGCTTGGTTCTTGGAACACAGCGTATATACTCGGACGGGTAGAGACGACGGCGACGCTTCGGTATCGCGAAAGACATAAAGACAACCTGACGCGCGTTCCATTATAACGATGTCTACGGCGTAGCTATCAGCGGTAACGGGCCAGCTGACGCGGCAATGCAAACACCAGCTTTCCACGTATACCATCGTCCCGCACCCTTTGCCCGACCACGCGTTATATATCGGCTACTACACCTACATGCATTCTACGTCCATTCCACGTCCATTCTACGTGCACCGATCGTTCTCTCTTCGTCCCGAAAGTCTGTGCGTATCCGCGAGATAACGGTGCGCATTTTGAGCCTAGTCGCAGCCTCTCGGTCGTCGCATCGCGTTGGTCGGCTAACGAAATAACCGACCTAATAAAAAACAAAAAAGATAAATATTACACTATGTTTTTCTGCTACAATTGGTGCGTATCGTTTATTTCGGAACAACTTTTCACTTACCGAAACGTTCGATTTAATCGGTTATGAATTTGCGCGAGAATCGAGAGAGCAATATTATTCATGCCTAATGAACGCGTCGATCGTTTCAAGCCCGTACCAACGTAATTTCTTTTTTTATCAAACCCAGAAGGATCAAGGTCTCCGATCTACAACATGGAGCGTATCGATGTTACGTCTTCGACCACATCTTATTAGATTTAACCAACGCGCACGGTCTTTCTTATCAACGTACTTTACCAATTGCCAATCGGGAATCTCAACGATATTTGTATCGTATATCGAAAAAGGAGGCAAGTTTCCTTTGTTCAAGAACGATTTTCGATTTTCATAACGAGACCAATTTAAAGTTCCGCGGCACGTTCCAAGAGGATCGCGCACGACTTACACCGAAAACTATCGGTGCTGGTAACTTTTATTTTCCCGGCATACAGGGCAATTCTCGAGGCTCGGTTTCGCCAAACTTCCGACAGATTGAACGACCGTTGAGTAGAACGATCCCTTGTTAAAGTAATCGCGAAATATTATCGAACGAGTCTCGATAATACCGCGTGAGAAATAGGTTCGCCGGTCGAGTCAATTTCCATGCTTACAAGTTTTAATTTCGTTACGAGCTATTCGCGAATAAAATTTTTAATTTTTAATTTCAAACGAGAACGGTACGGTACACCGTTCGAAACCGTAAAATTCCGAGGTCTGTAAACAGAAATTAAAGTTTATTCAAAGTCTGTGACTTTTAAAGCAGGCGATATTTAAAACGCAAAGAGGACGTTTACCTGGACCGAAAAAAAATTGATGGATGGATTTGATGGAAGAATGATCGGTAAAGATAGTTCTCGGCTTGTTTTTCTAGACGCGACCTAAAGAGGGTTTCCCGCCTCTTTCATCTCCACGCGCATCCAACGATGGCACGCGTTCTTAAAATTTTCTAGCAGTCACCGATAATAACTTATCTTTCGCAAATTTGTCGTTCGATGAGAATTTGCACGTTGCCCGAACGAATCGATGACATTTCTAAACGAGAAACAGCACTTTTCGATCCACCGAAGGCTCCGACTTTCCGCTACAGTTTTTCCTCCATTTTCCATGAGCCGCGCGTTCTCCATCGTGTAGCGTAGGATTTATTTCTCGCGCTTGACGAGTTCTTTCATACCTAATGAAAGAGATTAAGGGAAACGAAACTCGGAATGAAAAAGGCACAGTATACGTACGTATAAGCGTACACGCGCGTTCGATTACACTAGCGAACAAACGAATTTCATTAATTCGAAGAGGTGTCGTGATTAGAAAGCACGAAATGCTCGAATAACGTTTCTTCCCTGTTTCGAGTCGATGGAATTATTAGCGTATCGGTACCTAGTTCGTTTTTCGTAAATCAAATTTAAATTTTTCATCCCGCATCGGAACGTTTTTTCCTTGTTGTTGCCGTGTCAGTTTTCCTTATCGATCAAACCGGTTCGTTTCAAGCGGTATCCTGTGTTGATGTGTTCCTGTGTTCCTGTGGTATATACGCATGCACTTAGGTAACAAGCTAGCTCTGGCTGTTATTAGGTTCGTTTCATCCGCGCATCCAATTTCAATTAAACTAACGATTTCACCGGGATATATCACTTTCGTCGGCTACTTTTTATATTTACGGTGCATTTGCTGGATTAGATTTACCGAAAGTTTCCTAGGCTTTTCAGCGTTCACCGTGCAAATTAGTCGGTCCCGCTAGTCCGTATGCCTGGTAACCGTACCACGATAGAACCGCGAGAAAGTTTCGGACGCTCAGAATTTTTTGGTTTTTCAAAATCGCTCGACAAAAACGGAGGCGAAGAAAAGAAGGAAAGAATAAGCGCGCCCGAACACATCGGGCCGAAGACGTCGATTGGAACGCGGACAATGCCGAGTGTCGAGCAGCTCGGATTCTACCAACGGAATAGACAATAGCCCGAAAGAGTTAATGGCGGGTCGACGGTTTCGCGGGATTTCGAAGCAAAGCCCGAGGTGGCCCGAATCTACGCGCGTTCTCGCATAACCGACTCACCTCTTCCTAACTTTTTTCCGCCTTTTTGCTTCCCCTTCGATATATCGGCCATTTTAAACGAGTCAGCAACCTTCGAACAGCAATGATACGTAGAACGAGAAAAGAAGAGAATCGCGAAACGGTGTATACGAACGAAGCGTCCACGCGTTCGAGAAGAGGACTCGCTTTTCCAGCCGGTGATTCATAGCGAAAACAATATCGAGAACTTTTCAACTTTATCCCGGTCTCTATCTCTATCTCTATCTCTATCTCTATCTCTATCTCTATCGGTCTCATTCGAGATATCGTCGATGAATTTACGATCGACCCGCGACAGCGCGGCGATAAGAAAAAGAGTACCGGAAAAGGATGCGCACAGAATTAAGTAATTTCATTCTGACAGCCGACAGTTTGCAATTTCTCCCTTCGTCTCCTGGCGGTGATTTAACGGCTAGATAAAACTGATTTATTAAGAGGAGAATCCGCTGGGCCGCGGATTCTGTCACGGACAGAAGGAAAAATTCACGCGGTGAAAACCGTCTCGTTGCATCGATCGAAATCGAATCAAGGCCAACGGAGAATTTTTGAGAAAGTTAATCGATCATCGGAGACGGAAGTTTCCATTTTTTTGTTTCGACTCTTGAAATATCTATACGAAAACGAATCTCCAGTAATTTGGCGACGAAATGTCGAAAACACGTTCGAAAGAAATGAAAATTGACCGTCAATAGTCCCTCAAAAAAACGAAAACAAAAAACAAAAAATAGAAAAATTGGGAAAAGGAAAAGGTGTTTGTAAACGGCTTCGCTAAGGCCGAACAGAAACGAAACGGGGAGACGGAAAATCTCGAACGCGTTCGATGCACAATGACCGATTCTATTTCGTTCCCGTTGGTAACGGTTGATCCGTCAAAGCAACGTTGAAAGATTAAACCAATTACGTGGAAGCTTGATTACTTGTCTCGATTCCGAAAGGTACGATCGATAATCCTGGTGAACGCGTACGAGCCCCGAGGCCAAGCTTTCGTCGTTAAAGATGGAACGAGGATTACAGGCTTTGGAACGCTGCCGACGACAGGCCGTTACGCGTTCTCCGGCATTTTTCTCCTTTCGATTTGTCGATCTTTCAAAAATTTTGCTCGCCATTTTCACGCCGCTATGTTTGGTCGACACGCTCGTGTGGCCGATAACTCGTTCCAATAGTTTGCCGTTACGGTGTCGCCGTTGACGAAAAGACCGAGACGAGACGAGACGAGACGAGACGAGACGAGACGAGACGAGACGAGGCGCGGCGAGGCGAGACGGTTCGAGACTCGGAAGTTGATTTCCGTTTAATTGCTTTATCGTGCATCAACCTATCCGTTCCAGAGAAACCGCAGATGTTTGCCCATATTCCGAGGATTTACCGTGGCGGTGCTCGATTTAGAGGCGTCCGCCGCGTCGCGTCGCGTCGCGTCGCGTTTTGCCAACGTTTCCGGTAAATTGTGGTTCGATGAGTCGGGAATCGGGCGTCGATGCCCAACGACGAAGATCAGCGATGCGTAAAGGTAACGCCGCTAACATCTAGGCGGCTCGATCAAATTCGGAACTGGTTCACGCGTATAGCGTTCGCCCTGTCGCGATTGTTCGCCGTTTAACCGTCGAGAAAGCAGTTTCGAGAAACACTCGTAATTATATTGACGATTTTTCGAACGATCGAAAACAGTTATCGAACCGACTAGAGCGTTTCCCGAGAAATTGCGTTGGTTCCATCCTGAAGACCGGTAACCTTTGCAAATCAACCTTCTCTCTTCACCTCTCGTCCTCCTTCTCCTCCTCATTACCTCTTTGTCCTTTACCGGTGGAATTACTTTCGACGAGATAACACGTACACGCGATAAAATACCAGTTTTCGTTTCGATCTTTAAATCTACCCACATTTTTACCATTACCGTCGACACGTTTAAATAGGATACCGCGTTTTATCGCGCACGATCGATCATGGATCGAGCATCGAAAATCGAAACCTGATCTTTCTTCCGCGTTCCGTCTTTTTTTACCTTCTCCGTTCCCGATACAGGCTGAAAAATTTGAACCGACTTGTCGACTATCATCTATCGCGTATTTCATTTCTCGCAGCTTCTTTTCTTCCATCGACGCATCCGGTTCGCCCGCGCGACGATCTTGGACGACTCCACCAAGTTGGCGTCCTAGGCGGCCACGATCTTTCTCCCTGAACGTGCCTTATTGGTTCGTATCCTGGGGGAATAATATTTCAAGAACGGGAAACAACGTTCTTGACCGTGCGAAGATATCCGTACGAGATTACGGATAAACGAATCGATCGATCGAAAAAAGTGGTGCGTTCGGGCAAACTAGGGGTGAAAAACTGAAGCATTTCTCATTCTGGCTCTCCTCGATCAACCCAGCGTCGCTTTCCTTCGTTCTTGTTTGGATCTCGAAGAGAGATCGCTCGGTTGAATCCGCGTGAAACGAATCTATTCTAATCGTTCCAACACTTATAATCTGTTCCGTTCCGTTCTGTTCTGTTCGAAGGAGACGCTTACAGTGCAGAGTGCCCAACGGATAGCGTTCGAGGGGAGAATGGCGATTGCGTGTGCACCGCCGACTGTCCATCGGTCGAATGCCCAGTGGGACAACGACTGGTCCAGGTGAAACCAATGGACACCGAAACGGCCGGTAGTTGTTGCGCTCAGTACGATTGCGTTCCCTCGGGTAAGAAATCGAGTTAGACGCTCTACTTTCGAGCAACCGTTTATAGGGCAAACTCCGGAAACATCGAGTTTTTACTTTTTTTTTGTCAAAGATTTCCGAGGATCCGAACCGTGTCCGGAAAACAGCGTGTTGACGGAAGATGGAAAATGCGAGTGCGCGCCCTGTCCACCGGCCAGTTGCCAGCCTGGACATCGTTCGGTTCAAGTCAGCGCTGCCCTCGATCGCGAAACATCCGATAGCTCAAGCTGTTGTCCTCTGTACGAGTGTAGACCTACAGGTAAGCGCGACACGTTCGCTCTCTCTCTCTCTTTTTATATTTTTTTCTCCGTTCGATCGCTCACCCATCTGTTCGAGCAATTACATTCTTCGAACCTTTTACCTTTGGCACAATCCAAACGTATGGAAACGATTCGGATTGTAATCGATGAAAAAATAATACCCGTCGAATCGTAACGAATCCTTTCTTATCTCGCGTACGTGTTCGGGAATGCCCGCGTGGATGCTGCGACCATGTTTTAAATTCGATACGATTGGATAAAATTTAATAACGATCGTTGGCCCACCTGGGGGACCATTATCAACTCGCATCGCGACCATTCGCGCGGTTGTTAACCGAGAACTATCGCGTTCGCACCAACCTTGAATATCTCGCGATACCGAATCACGGTTCGATCACCGTTTTTTCATTGCATCGATAATTGATTCTCCTTCCATTTTACGATTCGAGTCTGCGACCAACGAAGAATGACCCAGCTTATAGGTATATACACAGGTATAAGAATACTGAAAACGACCCGTTTCGTTTTGTATTTTCGTCCCAGAGTCCGTCTCGTGGATAAAAGTGGCTACAGAGGCGACAAAATCTGCAAAATATTGCATTTACGAGGACAAGGCGAGGAAACTGGGCGAACGATGGCAGGAATCGGATTGCGTTAGCTGCGTCTGCCAAGAGGACGGAGTATCCTGTCAAGAAACGATGTGCAAGTCCTGCGAAAATGCCATTCCCCCCGATCCTGGCGAGTGTTGCGCTCACTGTCCACCATTCGGGAACGGGACGCTTCTCGAACCCGAGCCATCTTGTCGAACCTCCTTGGAAGGCTGCGAGTTGACGTGCGAACACGGTTACGAGAAAGACCAAAGTAACTGTTCCATTTGCAGTTGTACGAAACGTAAGGTAGGTGGTAAGAAGCGAAACATAATCGGCCATCGTTTCAATATAAAGAATATTAAGAAACGCGATTATTCCGGTTGCAGGAGATCGACGCCAACGTAACGGACAAGATTTGTCCGGAGCCGCCGCATTGCGACTCCAACTGCGAGCTCGTAAAAGACCTGGGTAATTGCTCGGTGTGTATTTGCCAGACGTCTTCGCAGAATTTCAAACAGCCTGTCAACGATACCGTGTTGATCGACGAGACGGGAAAAAAAATTTGTCCCGAAGTAAAGTGCGACTTGCACTGTGAACGAGGATTAGTTATGGATGAGAATGACTGCACGTTTTGCGAGTGCAGACCACCGGATTCGAGTTGTCCACCACTGGTCGGATGTCGGAAACGATGCGCCTTTGGTTACAAGACAAATAAACGTGGCTGTCCGGTAAGTATACACTGTTTACACGTTTTTCGATTCCGTGTTCCAATCTTAATCGTTCTCCGTACGGTCCGTCCCACTTAGATGTGTCGCTGTCGCGTTTCCTGCACCGACCACCTTAACGGAACGCATCCGGAAGGAGCGACTTGGCATCTCAACTCGTGCACGTCCTGCATGTGCGAAGCTGGAGGAAAGCTTAGTTGCAGAGAGACCGTTTGCTCGGTAGCTTGCAACGATCCGTTGCCTCCGAAACCAGGAACTTGTTGTCCGGTCTGTCCAATTACGGTAAGCCTTTCTTTCGCAATCGGTTGTCCGGTTTCTCGTGTCTAAAATCGGTTCGACGCGAAATCTTTTTCCCCGTTTCCAATTTACCGTTTGCTTATTTCTTTGTTTTCAGCCAACGAAAGGGNAGCGACTTGGCATCTCAACTCGTGCACGTCCTGCATGTGCGAAGCTGGAGGAAAGCTTAGTTGCAGAGAGACCGTTTGCTCGGTAGCTTGCAACGATCCGCTGCCTCCGAAACCAGGAACTTGTTGTCCGGTCTGTCCAATTACGGTAAGCCTTTCTTTCGCAATCGGTTGTCCGGTTTCTCGTGTCTAAAATCGAATTCCAATTTACCGTTTGCTTATTTCTTTGTTTTCAGCCAACGAAAGGGAACGCAACGAATAGTCACCAAGGAGGCAAAGGTTGGGGCACGGTACCGATCACTTTGATCGCGATACTCGCGCTGCTCTGCCTACTGCTCATCGTACACATCGTTCGCGGTCGGTTCCGCGCGCGTCTCTCCCCTTCCGGGGTATCTTACTCCTCTTACCCTTCCCAGTACTACAAATGCGTGCCAGCGTACGACACGCCGGTGCATCGAAACGAGAAGATTGCACCCTTGTAAAAGACTGTTTGCCATACCGGAAAGAACGTGAGAAATTTTGGACATGCGGCGCTTACACGCGGCCTCTGTATACTCCAACACCATCAGCGGAAAAAAAAGAAAAAAAAAAGAAACGAGGAAATCGAAAACCGAACGAAAATATCGAAAAGACGACGACGAAGAAGAAGAAGAAGAAGAAGAAGACGAAGAAGAATAAAAAAAAAAATTTCGTCGAGTGAAACGCGGTCATCGCTAGCGAGTCCAAACCTGGCGTTTCACCGGTTGAAAATACCATATTGTAGATTCAGTATTATTTGTAAGTAGCGAACGATTTTGCGGTCGTAAGAGAATACGATTGAAAGACAGGGCGAAGCTCGTGAAGCACGAATGTCGATACCTTGTCGAATTTTCCCTGCCCTGATTCGATAAAATGTCGTGTTGTAATCTGTAAATTATAATATAAGGGTTAGCGTAATTATCGCGAAGAGATAAAAAGTAAATATGCTAACGATATACTCGGTAGATCCCAACTCTGTCGAGAAAAGTAGAAGAGAGAAGCAGATGTCTTAGACGTAGTATTAGTTTCCACGATCTCTGGACCATCGTTGTGTTTTACGTTACGATCACGGAGCATTCGCTGTTCCTTGACAGTATGGACGATTTTTGTATCTCGTGATCTATCTTTCTACGTGATTCCTAAACGCTTTTCGCAAACGCATTTTTTTTTCTCTCTCCTCTCTTCCCCCTTGTACACTACTTCATTCTATCCCTCGCCTTCTCTTTTTCTATCCGCAAAAAAACTGTCCAATTCCACAGATTTTGAGAAGAGCGAACGATATTAATCCATGTCCCAAGCGACATCTCGTTCTCGGGGCATCGTTTGTCACGATACGTTTGCGGGGAAGCCCCGGTTACCGGATAGCTAGGTGACCCAACGCGCCACTTGTTTTTTTACGCTCCACCGAAAGCCTTTAGTTCCGTAGCGAACTAAATTGAGAAGAAAAAACTTTTTTTTCCTCGCGCATCGTCCATAGGAAGGATTTCGCTAGACCGTTTCTTACGCAAAGTGTCTTATTTTTGTACTCGAATACAAAAATTTGGCAACCTGTTTCAGGAAAACCTTTGTTTTCGTGCTCCTATCCTTTCGCGTATCATTGGAGCGCATCGCGTTGCGAGCATGTCGCGAGCGAAAAATCAAAAGAGTCCCGAGTGGTCCAGCGTGTTATACCTCTGAAATCGGTTAAACGCATTTTCTGGCACCACACCTGTACATATCTATCCGAGAATCAACGCAACGCGTACAACCCAGCCGCTTCGATAACGAAATTATCCAAATTATTAAAAAGTGTTACGCGTCCTACGAGAAGATCATTCGTTTATTATTACGTTCGTTTTTAAATTAAATATCACGCTCTGTATCTTGTGCAGCAACGATAACGATACGGCTATAACTTTGCCCATTATCTACGAATGACGAACCGAAGGGAAAAAACAAGAAGAGAGTGAAAGAGTGAAAAAATAATTCACCTCTCGTTATCGACAGCGTGCAAGCGCATACGCGAATCGTAACTCGATCGAGATGCAAAGAAATTTTGTTCCCGTCTCATTCCTCGTGCGCCAATGCTAATCATTATCGTTGTATTACGGGTTACCGATTTGTCGTTTCAATGCAAATTAAACATATCTGTGTGCTTCGATGCAAGCGCGCGCACTTAGAAATTCATCGTATCATTCCTTCTCTCCTAAACTAACGCGTACATATATTTTTCCAATGCGACACTCACGTCTTATTGTACATCGTTTCTAACCGTTTATCGTCAAGTAATATTAAGGTTGTCGCGCGTACGTATTATTGGACGCGCACACGTCCTATCGTATACGTATAAAATGATCGTCGATAAAAATCGCAGACTGTATTTCGTACGTGCACATGTACGTTGAAGACAATATGTATCGACGACAGGTTCGTACGATGTTCCCGTGACGCGCGACGGCGACGGCGACGCGCGAGCCTTGATCGTTTCTCGTTCTTCACCGCGTACAACGTTTCTAGAAAAATATCGATAACGTTTATCATCGACTGATTCGACCATTCCTTTAACGCGGACGTTAAAGTTTCTGCGGTTACCAGAAAAAAAAAAAAAAAAAAAAAAAAAAAAAAAAAAA
>SMSQ01020921.1:35603-61644 GCA_019453375.1 Ctenoplectra terminalis
AAAAAAAAAAAAAAAAAAAAAAGAAGAAAAGAAAAGAAAAAAAAGAAGAAAACCTCGTCGCGTCTTGGAAAAGTAGAAACTAGACGGACAGGAGAGAAATTACTTGGAATAACACGAAAGTTGGTAGCTCTCCAATCGGTTCGCCATTTTTCAAACTTTCCAATTTGTTACGGTCACGATCGTTTCCCATTACAAACAGGAATCTTGGTTGCCGTTTTCCATAATCGTTCTTCCCGTTCTTCCCGTTCTTCTCGTAACGAGAACGAGGCGAAAGCGAGCGTGTTGCGATCGTCGAAGCTACATATCGTGAAAGAATAGCGAAGGAAATAAAAGCGGAAGAACGCTCGTAACCCGGTGAAAAGCGGCCGGTCAAGGCCACCGAAGAAACTAACGAGAAAAAATAATCTCGTGCTTGCGCACCCTTTTTCGTGTACAGTTTCACCGTAACGAAACATCATATCAGTGTAACCTAGACTTATTTAATATGTGCGAACTCGTATGCGCATTAAAACCGTGCGTCGTGTTTAAAAGATAGCTCTTGTATGTTAAATAAAACGAGACTAAATAAAATTGTTGATATGTGATATATTGTACATAGAAGGTATGTAAGCTGACAAGCAATTTTACTTCACCACCAAGTTGCACTGGTTTTCTAGCACGCGTCGAAGAAACAAATTTATTTCTCGACGATTAACAAATATTTCATGGTCCATATAATTTCTGTAAAAGTGTTAGCAAACTTTATTTCGTATACTTACATTATTTCATTCTTCGCCAGATCCGTTGATATATTTGCACGTGGTTGGACAATTTTTGAATATCTGTTTTCAACGATGCGTCCATTTTTTCATCTCTCGCGAAAACGAGAGAGTACCGCGGATCATAGTTCAAACTCAAAGATCATAGGTGTTCCTTTGAAACAAAAAAAAAAGAAGAAAGAAAACTTTAATCCAAACCACAGACGATGCGTACCAGGTTTATTCTTGAACGAGAAGCTACACGCGAAGTGATTAGAATCTTTGATAGATGGCGCTGATATAAATGGTATCGTTGCGGATAAGAAGGTGCGAGTTATCATCGGTCCGTAAACTGTTCATCGCTAACAATAATTAAACGACAAGTAACAAGTGTCTTTTTATTTTTTCTGCTTAACGTTTCCTTTGCTTTCTGCTTACCGTAATTTGTTCGTTTTTCAATCGTCTTTACCAGTCTCTCGATTCGCGATGAGACCGAACCATGGTGCGACAGATCCTGAGTAAGTCTTTGAATAATTTTTTATACCGTTGAAATTGACCGTTGAATTGCTGCAACGCTGCAACGCTGCAACGTTGATTTTTAAATCGATCAATGCCGTTTCCTATTGCACTCGTGTTTCTGTTATTCGATATCAACCATCATTTATTCCACTTTACTATCCATTTTATCATCTTACAACTACAACGAGATGAAATTTCAATTTGTGTGCATCTTTTGTTTTGGTACATTTTTTATATCAAGTAACGTGTAACTTGACCAATACGATTCGAATACTGTACCGTACGTATCGAAGAAATCGGTATATCATTTATTTTGCCGTTTTAACACCGAACGATGAAACACGGGTAAAAGATTTTTTCCGATTTAAACACTTTCACGCTTCGCGCACAAAAATTGTCCAAGGTATTTAAACTCCTAGGTTACAAAGCGTAGATTGTAGATTGTAGATTGTAGATTACAAATTATAAAGAAGAAAGTGGCGAGGAAAGGCACGCAATCCGAATTTAATTGTTTCGTTGATAGGTTAAAAGAGACCGCGAACAACAGATTACCTATAGTCGATAACCTAGTTTTCTAACGATAATATTGCACAAAAATTCATTTGTCGCGCGTTGATGCGCGTTAGATGTTTTATTCGCAGCTAATAATAATTCGTAACGATTAATTATACATGTTTATGTTTTATACATATTAAAAGAAATGTAAATTTGATCGAAAGAGAAGTGAAAAATAAATATATATGAAAGTTTGGTATAACAAAAATCGAGACACGATTTACAGATCCATGATTTATTTCTATACATCTAACGCGTCTCGCATAATTGTACAATAAATTTTTGTTAAAGCGGTACGTCGTTCGCGAGAACATGTTCGTTACGTCTTAGGATACGAGATCGAATCATGGAATCATCGAATCGTCGAATCGTCGAATCGTCGAATCGTCGAATCATCGAATCATCGAATCATCGAATCCGGGGTCAAAAATATATTTTACAGAAAAAATTGAACACTTGGATCGACCTATACGTATATACAAACACATCTTAAACGCGTACCAAGAATCCCTTTCATCGGATTACAAATACTATCTTGGAATCAAAGAATATTCCACCAATTGTACTGGAATAAATTGTAAAAACGACTTAGAACTGCAAGAATATTGTAGATGGTATCATAGGTTGAGCAGCCCGAGTAAAACTAACGCGCTCGAATAAAATTAACGAAAAGACGACACGGAATAAAATGGTTTGCGTAGTAGCACGATATCGATTTACATTCGTTAAACGCGTTTCTATACATTTTACGCGATCGTTAGGACTCGTGCATAGAAGGAGGAGGGAACAGCTGACGACTCCATTGCAAACACCTTTGCGAAGGGTGCGCCAGTTAAACCAGTTTTGCTTCGAAAGAAAGCTCCACCCAGAGCTTCTTTTATCGGTGCGCTTGCTCTTTCATTGGCTAGTAAACGTGCAACGAATGATCACCTACAAAAAATAGATGGATAATTTTGAAAAATTTGCAGAGATTGTTGGGATTCGCGAAAAATCGATTCGATCGTACTTGGACACTACGCGGCGCAATCCGACGGAATCCGACGGAATCCGACGCAACCCGATCCGATGCAACGACGCGATGTTCAATCTTTCAATTAGTGGGAAAGAAAGTTAGTCGTTTTTTAGAGACGAAACAAGTCGAGAGAAGAACACCGAGTCAGGCAAACGCGTAAACACGAGCGAAAACGTCGTCGGTTTGAATTTGATGAATCGCATCGTTTCGATCGGTCTCGTATTCGGTTGGTCACGTCGAGTGTTGAGGGGGCGGAAGCGCAATTTCGTATCCAGCTGGCATGCTCTGTTGATGGTGTTGATAGTGATGAGCGGTGGACATCATCTGATGATGGGTTTGCTGATAATACTGATGATGCATGCTCGAATGGCTCGGGTAATACACGGAGCTTTGTTCCGCGTCTTTAGCTGAAACGAGAAACAAAAGATTTACTTTTTCCAGATGCTTTGATTCGACGCGAAGACTAGGTTCGATAACGATGGCTTACCGGTTTCGTAACCACCGCGTCCATAGCATAACGCTTTGACGTCGTTCATAGGACTGAGGCCGCCGTTATGGGGATGCGTCGTGTGCACGGAAGAAGGAGTGACGGGTGTTGCGTACCTGGGATGACGGGATGCCATGGGACTCATGCCCATCGGGCTGCACGGATTCACAGCAACCGGTGACATGCTCATCGTCGAGAGCGGCGACATCGCGAGATTCGAACCGTTCGAATCGATGCTCTGCATCGACTGAATACTTTCTCCGTTACTCACCGAGCTGCCTATCACGTTGGCCGCGCTGTTCTGGCAACTCAACGGTAGCATATCCCTGAAACGATAAAAACAGAGTAGACGGAATCGACGGGATTCGCGACGGTGCGTTGGAACAATTGCGTGGCTGACAATTGTATCGTCGAGAAAAATTGTCCAAGCCCTCCCATAAATCTCTGTCCTTCCCGTAAAGAGTCGAGGGGGAAGAAAAGTAAAAGGAAAGGTTCGAACCGAGAAGCACATGCGAGGTTCCTTATTGTCTTCGAGGTCCGAAAAAAACCTATGACCCTTGGCCTAGGAAAGACCGAACGATTAAAGGCTGTCGCACACGCACGCACATATGTGTACGCGCGCAAGCAAACATTAACTCGTTCCGAGAATTTTCTCGACTGATTCGAAAAGAAGGAGGAAAGGAGAAAAGGAGAAACGGAGGAAAGGAAAAACGGCAGTTCGTTCCCAACGCATTGTTCCATGCACTCTGCAAAGAAACGCTCCTCCACCGTTTTTCTCTGTTTCAATCTTTGCACGACGACGACCAGTCGTAGCTGTACGTATTCGTTTTCGTGTTCCCGTTCGCGACACGCACGTGCACGCATGGTGGTCCATGTGCAAGCAGCTCCGCCCCTGACCGTGCTTCGGTTCCTGCCACTTCGTCTCTATACCTCTCCTTCGTCGACCTTCCCTCGCCCTGCCATGGGCCGCGCATTTTTTATGGTCGCTCCAAGGTCTGAAGTTGGAAACACGCCTCCCCTCTCACCCGTTCCTCGTCAAACCATCGCTCGAGAACCGATTTCCTTCGAGCAACCACCACGAATGACGGAAACGTTCACCAGGTGATCGCGGTTCGTCGTGCAAGCCAATTTCCTCGACGACACCAATGCGGTTCGGTTCGATCCTTGACGCGACCGATGCGATAAACCAGATAAATGAGATAAGTGTGTAAGGAACGAAAGAAAAATAAAGGAAAAGGAAGTAAAGGAAAGAAGACGGAGCAAAGGGTAGGTGGTGCGAACTGCTGCAGCAGGACGCGTTCCAGGATAAATGGAAGCAGCATCGGAGGGCCGGCCGTGGCCTTTATGTAGTAAACTATTGGTAGTGCGAACAGCTCAATGGTGAAACGAGAGACGTAACCGAAGCTGCGTCATAAAACGGTAATGGGGCGTCGCGTTTCCTTTTCGTAGAGGCTTTGCTGGGGGAGGACGTTAAGGACGTTAAGGACGTTAAGGGCGGAACGGGGAGGAATCTCGAGCGAAGTTCCTTCGCGACCGAATGACAATCTTTCCGATTAACCGGCCAACTTGCTCGCCGGTGGAAAGTTTGGCGAAACAAGCTCGTAAGAAAGAAAAAAAAAAAGAAAAAAAAAAGAAAAAAAAAAAAGGAGAAAGAGAAAGACTAAACGCGATAGCTCGTCGAGCAACGCCAAACCGTCGCAGGCTTCCGAGTGTGCAATGTCGCGTCAGCGTAGAGTCCAAAGCGGACCGTGACAAAGGCACGTCGTAGCCATAACAACGTTACCACTATTTCTCTCTTCGTTGCTTCTTTCCTTTTTGCACGCTACGACCTGGCTACGCAACGATACGAAATTCGAGCGAACGCGTGTCCCGGTTTGTATCAATTTTCCGGAAAGAGTTTCGCCGATAGGAAGATAAAAGCAAAGATTCCGAGGCAACGGGTTAAATGACGGTCGTTGATCGAGACGGCGACAATATTTTAATGTTAGCGTAATTCGCAGGCCGTGTTGTCGTACCGATAAACGGGAGAACACGCGTTTGTCATTATTCAGTTTATCAAAGCGTTTGGAAAAAGCGATAGACCGGATCGCGAATATATGCGTACGAAAGCTGTAAGTGTATATTGTAGATACGTTTGTGAACGGGTATTATCGGGAAGAATGGAAAAAGGAAAGTTGTAAGCGACAAGCGACAAGCGACAAGCGACAAGCGAAAAACGGTGTCCGGGAAATTAAATTGGGCAAAAGAAGGAGAAAAGTGGTTGGGATTCCCTCGAAAGACGAACTGACGCGTATACCGGTACAGAGGTACCCCGATGATTACGGACAACGCGGCTCGTTCGGAGAATGATTTACCGTCTCCGAAGCGGTCAACGTGGCCCTCGAAGAAAAACCAAGGACCCTGTACACGTGTCGAAACACTTGTTGCTCGATGGAAAAGTCGAGACCCCCCGTTGACACATGTGCCCTCCATGCAGGAAGGTTGCTCGCGGGACGCTTTCGCGTCCCAGTCGGGAGCCATCCTCGGGGAATTTTCAACGCGAGAGAAGGACGCGCCAAAGGACTTACGTTCTCGTTTGCGGCGTGCGGTCCCTCTGCCGTCGATTCTTGAACCAATTGGCCACCTGAGTCAAGGTCAAGCCGGTCTCCTTCGCCAAATTCTTCTTCTCTTCGGAGAGTGGATACTTTGTCCTCATGTAACATTGCTTGAGCGCGTTCCTCGATCGTTCCTTGAAGCAGTACACGACCTCTTCACCGTCCCAGATCGTCTTGGGCAACGGATATTTCTTCCGCAGCCTATACTTGTCCACCGCTCCGAGCGGCCGTCCTCGGATCTTTTCCGCCTCGCGATAATGCGATTTGAACCACATCTGCTGCAGATCCGGATGCCGGTCCGGCGAAAAAGGATGACTCTCCAGGATCGAGTAGAGCTCGTGGTAAGCGCCTCGATGAAAAGCCACCGTGGCTCTCGCTATTAGAACGTTTTCGTCACGACGGAGCAACTCGCCGGGCGGCAAAGACCAGAGAAGCCTGACATCGAAACGTGCGTTCCTTTTAGATTCCCATTAGATTCTTATCGGGAGCTTTCGTTTCGATCGACCGCGAGCCTTTCGTCCGCGATTAACGCTTCACTGGTCACGATTTAATCGAGAACCGTGCGAAAAGAATGGTCATAGGAGCGGATGGCATCCGCCGGTAGCCGTTAGAGCTTTAGAGGCTAGCTAAAGAGAAGCGTGAAACGCGGATTCCTCGAGGAAGAGGAGATTCGGTGGCTGTTGGTCTGCGTTTGCGACCCCATTCGAAACGAATCGAATCGAATCGAATCGAACACAAAGAAAAGGAACAAAGAGCGATCTTACCTCGTGAGCTTCTCGATATCCTGTCTCTGCGATAACGCCTTGCACATACAAGATATCTGGTCCGGCGTATAGTTACTAGCTGTTATTCCCAGAGAGAGTCCACCGATGTTTCCGATGTTTCCGACGTTTCCGACGTTTCCGACGTTTCCGATGTTACTGGACGAATTGCCAGACGTACAACTCGTCAATTCTTGTGGATATTGAAGGCTTCCGTTCGACGCCGGTGTCAGGTTTTGCGAATGAGCGTGATGCGTCAACGCGAGTCCGGGCATCGACGAATCGTCGAATTGTCCGGTTGCAGCGTTCCTGTGCATACCACCCATTTGACCGTTACACTCGCTGTTCGGCGATGACAATTGATCCGAACTATCGGGCATTATCGTGATCGATTCACTCCTTTCCGCGAATCACTCGAGTCTCATTTCTTCGCAGATCGGATCCGAACCGATCCGATCTAGCGCAACAAAGTTTTCGCGATTCTCTTCCTCGAGTCGTTGTTCCTCGGGGACGTTGGAGCGCTCCGCTTGCGACCGCGATCTCAGACTCGCGTTATCGATCAGAAAATAAACGCGATAGGAGCTCGTACGGTGCGTGCCTACGGATCGACCGGATGAATAGCTCGTGACGAAGGTAAGCATCCGCTGCTCGAACGATCGACACCGCTAAACGACTGTTCGATCGGCCGTGTTTCATTCATGTTCTCGGCATCCGTGTGTCTTCATTCATAAGTCCTTAACGCCGACTCGAGTCAGTTGTCTTTTCTTCGTCGATCCTTCGATCCTTCGATCCACCGACTCCAGAAACCGAAAATCCTTAATCTTCACAACTTTTACCGTACACCCTTTTTTACGCGAACCATCTTAAACACCGACAAACGCTCGACGATCAACAGATGTTACGGTTACAAAATTATTAACGAAATTAACGATTACACTTTTCACAAATTAGTAACAAATTTACAAAGTAAATGGATAAGGAGGTAAAGAATGACCGACCGAGGTGAAAAGATATCGCGATGATCGGGATGATCGCGTGAAAGCGCGGTAACGCGGTTTTCCTGTTACTGGCAACTCGAACGACGATGGTAGTGGTGCCAGTGGCACTGCCGATCCTTTCGCACCGATTCCGATTCCGATGCCGTTGGTGGTGGAGGAGGTCGCCGGCGTGCGTCTCTCTGTTCCTCTCTTGGTCTGGCTCCTCTTTTCTTTTTTGCGAACCGCTCGCGCGGTGAGAAGCGAAGAGAAGCGGAGAGAAGCGGAGCGTGGTACGATCCGACGCGACCGCACTTCGCCATTGGTCCGCAGGGAGCGCGCGAGCTCGTCCCATTGGAGGAGCACGGGGGCGGCGCAAACTTCTACCCCCTGTCGAAAACCACCCCATTCGGTGTCCACGGGGATTGGCTTCCTTTCACCGTTGGATCTTTACCCGTGGACGTCCTCGACGAACTCCAGAGACGATCGTCCCAATTTTTTTATACCTCTTTGCCTCGTGCTCACTGTCCTTTCTCCACGTTTCTCCACGTTTCTCCACGTTTCTCAGTGTTTCTTTGAAAAATTTAAAATAATCCTTCTCGTCGATACAATTATCCAAACATATTTATCGTCAGCCATTCCTTCTCTAGCAAAACGGTTCGATCTTCTTCGGTTGTTTCACTTTCCGACCATTGAGGATACAAAAAAAGGCTAAAGAAAGGAAAAAAATAGAAGAAATTAGTAGGCATCGTCGAAAGTCGGCAGTGAGCGCGTCTGGTCAAACGAATCGAGAACTCGAGCGAATTCGCGAGCCGTTCGAGAGCATAGGAGGCGAGGAACAATCACCGGAAACGGAACGCGACAACGTTACCGTACACCGTGTTGTGATTCTACGTGGTGCTATCACATCTCGCGTTCGAATAATTTCACAACACCAGCAACAATTCCCCCGCTCCCCAGTCTTCTTCTTTGACACCAGTTTTAGTTGGCATGATTTTTTCTTCGCGCATCTCCTTGGAAACGCACGAGTTATTTTTATTTCATTTGGTTTCGTTCGGTTTGATATTAGCCAATCAAGATGTGGTATATATATTTATAATCGAAGAAGAGTTATCGAAAGCGTAAGGAAACGCGAGGTAAAATCGTACGAGTTGGTAAGATCTTGTCGTCCGTCGGCAGGAAGCTGATGAAAATAGCGTCGAGTCTGACAGACCACCGGCATTGCATAGATCAATGAGAGCCGATGTTCCGACAGAGACGGACGAACGTGTCTTTTAACGGCCACGAAAAACTCCATGTCCGCCACGCCTTGCCAATCCTTTGATTCCACTCCGCCTTTTCCGACTAATTGCCGTCGGTGAAACTTTCGAAACTCTCGAAGCCGTCCTACCGTGACGAGACGCATCGTGTCGCGTCGCGTTCCCGAGACTTTGACGAATTTTCGTGCCAGACGCGTTCAACCGAACCGACGGAAGTTGTATCCGCGATCGTTCCTTTCGAAAAATCAATCTCTGTTTTTCGCTTCACCGTATACCCATGCTTCAACCAACGTGGTTACCTTTAACGATAGCGATGTAATAATTTCATCGAGGAAACAGATTTGAAATCAATTCGGAGGCTTTTCTATCGCGTGTATCCAGAAATTGTTCTAATTTGGAGAGCGCGCTCCAGGTTGAACGATGACACCCGTAGAGGCAAGAGCCGATGATAGAGGGGCGGTGCCGCGCTTTGCGATGGCGTCTCCTTCGATTTGGTGTCGGATATCCTTCGAGCCGCCATTTTCCCGCTTGTCCTCTCGCTCTGTCACTCCCACCCACGCACGTTCCCTCTCTTCTTCTCTCTCCCACTTCCTCCCCCTACACCCACTTCCTCCATCCTCCTCCATCGTCCTCCTTCGTCCTCCTTCGTCCTCCTTCGTCCTTCAAGCATCCACTTTGAATCTTTTGGCTCAGTTGCCGCAGGACAACGCAGGGGAGGTTTCTTATCGAAACGATACCCGGACTATCGTCGTTTGCTTCTTCCAAGATTACCAAGAAACTCGTTATTCATCGACTCTTTTGTTCGTTCGCTCGTTCGTTCGTTCTTTACGGTCTTTGGGCTGATTTCTTGCACATCGTTTTCCGTGTTTATAGAATTAAAAAAAAAAAAAAACTTTTACCAGCAAAGATTTTCGAAAGAGGAAGAGCACGATCGAACGACTAGACGTAAAAGACTAGAATGAGTTGGAAAGACGAAAGAGTTTCACCGTTGGTCAGAATTCGGTGGTTCCTACCTGGATAAACAAAGATATTCCCAGCTCGACGAGCAGGAGGCGAAGGTCCGCGACGAGAGGACGGGTAGAGGGTTGCTAGGAGGAGGGAAGGCATGGAACGGAACGGAACGGAGCAAAGCGGAGCAAAGCGGAGCAGAGAGCACCGTCACCGGTAGTAGTACCAGCGTCGTATTTCGTTGTACCGCGTTTAATTGCATTCCAAAATGGCTCTGTGCAAAATCGACCCGACGATCTTCCGTTTGTCCTCGTTCAGACCCTTGAAACTTGTCGGCAAACAAGCTGCTGGCATCTTCACTCGTGTAAATCCAGATAAATTAAACCGGGCTGCCTCTCGTAGATTTCAATGCGACGTTTCTCAACGGCGCGACGAGGCGTTCTCGCTCGGTCGTCCGCGACGTCAAGTATCTATGGTTTCACGGTAAACTGGCCTGGACAAAGGGCAAAGAGAGCTTTTCAACGATGCGTTCGCAAGTGGCGCGAGCTTAAATGTAATGGAACGGCCGACGTTCTCGAGGATCGAGCGTTAAATCGCGTAAAACTCGTTTAACAACGCCACCTATTTTCTCGATCTTTGAGACTGTAAATCGATTATCGATCGATAGATGATCAACGAAACGGTCGATCGAAACAAACTTGTATCGTACCTTAAAGAGCGAAAGATAATTTCAATTTCGTAAGAACGAGCTACCGTTCGATTCGTGCGATACCGATATCGTCGAGTTGCGTCGCGTCGCGTTAAGTCGATCGAATCGAGCGACAGAAACGCGGCCGCTCGTACATCTCGTGTTTCCATGCAATCGGGGGTGTCCATAGGTATGTGTATACGCATTTATATATTTAAAATGGACGTTGGTGAACAATAAGCGACGCGTTGGACTCGCGGGAATCGCAAGTCCCGGCGTGACGCGACTATCGTGTTGGTGGCCGACATCGGACACCGCATCGTCGAGATAGCGACTATCTTGGCGCGTCCCTGCGTTAGAATCGTGGACGATCGGTCGACCGGTTTATTTATAGAACTTGACATTCTTGGTGCACACAGGTGAACAAGCTCGTTCTTCAAGAAACGTTCGCGACAGTTTTCTAATCGAGATCTTTCTAACCGAGAAACCCGGAACCGTGATTCCTCGTTTTAGAGGAGTACGTATCTCGAAAGCGAAGAGAGACGAAAACGAGCGATTCGCTCGATACTCTCGCCTCGCGCAACAATGAGATCGCGTTAGCGAGAGAGGATTAGGCGACGTAATCCGACGGTTATTTCCCCATTAACGCGCCGTTGGAAAGATCGGTGCCGAAGATTCTATGGCTGAAAAACGCGAACAGGCGTGAACACAGGTAGCTGGTCGGGACCTTTCTAATGCCAGAAAATATGCTCTTTATGTGTCACTGGCCACTTTATGCCATGGTTTCGTGTCAGTGGGCTCGCGCGTACCTTGGCAAACTCGATTGCTCGATTTTTCCAAGTCGTTGTTCCGACGTTCGAACAGGTATAAATAATAAATATACGTTCGCACGCTTACGTACGCTTCCCGATGAATCGTTCCATCGATGAAATTCGGTCTCGAAACTGCAAATCGTTTAACCATTGGGTAAAAAGAAATTTTTCATTTTTGGTTAATCGTTGTTATTTATTATCGTTTATGGTATCCGATGTAGCTTACGGAGAGAAAATGTAGCGCGCTTAGGATGTCGTACTTATATAATAGGTCGAAATTGTCGATTACACGGTTAGTTAGGTGCGCTCGGTGATTTGAGGGCAGTTGAAACGGTGGACTGTCATCATCCCTGTCGCAACGCGCGTCTGTTAAACACTTGGCGCGGGAAACGTGTTCCACGATAAGTAGTCACCGGATTAAAAGGGGTTCCGAGAGACATCGTTGAGATACCGAGAAACAAAAATACTATCCTGTTTCTGTTGTTTCTATTCCACTCTCGCCAAGATATACAGGGACAACTAATTAAATCAAAGGAAAGGACAAGGCTACGATGATCTAAACGTTTTTCCAATTATGCCGATAATTTATTCGAGGTAAAAGAAAAAGAAGAAAAGAAGAAAAGAAGAAAAGAGGAAAAAACATCGATTCCGCCTTCCTCTATTATATTTGGTACTTTGATTTGGCTCTAGCACGTGTCGCTTGCTCGGAGAAACCGTTCTTAATATTTGCTGCCTCGCATATTCGACATCCTCTTATCTGCGGGGCTTGTGTCAGGTGAGTTTTGTGGGAAAAAAGCTAGACGCAGGTCTCTGGCTGGAATCGTCTTACGCTGACTCGCATTATTTATCTGCAGGTAAAGTACGACTCCTTGCATCGTGGCATAAATCTGCCAAGCCCTAGAAACTGGTTCTCACACCTATTTTTTCACGTTTCAAAAACGCTAAAAAATCATTGTGAAATTCCGTGTACGGCAAAGGGGGTTCGAGGGTCAAGGATCAGCGACGGTTCGAAATACTTTGAAAATTTTTTTCGAAATAAATTCTCAGCTCGTTCCGTTTTCCGTCGCGGACAACGCGGTTGCGTTTTCTCGTTCACGCCGGCACCAACAATAAAGGCTTGACGCCATAGAGGTATTGCCACTGTTATGTCGACAATATGTTCCGGATCTTTAATAACGTCGACAGCGAGCGGTATTAAGAGGTATTACAAAGCGGCGACACTTGAATGCCCGTCGAGGAGGGTTCTCGCTCTTGAAAAGAGCATCCGAACACAGAGAACCCTGTTGCTCCCTCGATGTTATTATGAACTCCCTCCCATTCACGCCACGTTCCTATCTTCCCCTGTAACCTTACGGCAGTCGGATGGAGGGGGATCAGAGGGGGCGTCTAATTTTCTCTCTTCCTTTCACCCTCTGCTACTCTGCTCGCCCTCTTTCCAATCCGATAAACTTTCTCCTTCCCTCTTTCTTCCTCTGTCACGGCCACGCCAACGATCCAACTGGTAGGTATAGTGCGTGCCTGTCGCGCGTGTCGTGCGTCCAAGTATACAACTCTGATAACACTCTCCGTATTTACGATTCGATCGACCACGAGGCCGGAAATTCGCCGATCCATCGAAAACGGATCGTCGAATTCGATTCTCGCGATCGTCGCGAATTGATATTTTCCCGTTACGAGTGTACGCGACGAAGAGGTTGCTCGTTTCACCATTCGAGAACAATTGTTACTTCTGGTCGTTCGGTGCGACGCGGTCAGAGGATAAAAAATGCGAAACGAAGGGGAAGTTTCGTGAGCTTCGCGTTACATCGTTCTATCCATCGACTCGGAGAACCCCAATAGGGGTAGATGGGCGATGTCGAACCAGCGTGTCACCAGCCCTCAAACATTTTCCATCCCTGTATACGTATCATCGTCCCCTTTTCCCGTTAGGGGGTGGCTTTCAAACGATGAAATTGTCCATACCGCAACCAAAATTTATTTAATTAGAGGCTACGCCCTCGGTTCTCGATTCTCGTTTATTCTCGGTGCGTATTCCTGGAGCGTAAAAGAAGCAACATTTTTCAATAACAATTTCCAACTTCGGCTGACACGTTATAACAGGAATAAATCAGAATCGCGGTCGATGCTTGCCAATAAAGCGTATTTTTCTGTTTAATTTGTAACGAAAAACTGCGCGCAATTAATTTGACCCGTTTCTACAAAATTGTTGGACAGAAATTCGTGCGACTTTTTCGGCCAACGATACTCGACACGCTTCCTCGTCTACATACGAAAAAGAAGATGACGTATTAGGGACGAAAACGAAACCCTGTTATACATATATGACGATTCTTCCCGCTGACCGTGCAGACATCTCAAGGCCGTGACGTTCCTTTATCGTCTTATCACCGTAAAGTTGACCAGGACTACACGCTACGCTAGGCTGTGCTGTGGGAATTGAATAATTATCGCGTCATACCTCCGAGAGTTGTATTTATAGCGCCTCCAGGAAGCGTCTCCCCTGTCCATCCCTGTCCACACGTGTACCACTGATTAAAACGTTAGCCATACTCACTCGAACAAGCTATTGGCTCTTAAGCTGAGTCTCGATAATATCCCCATCTCTTTTCTTACCACACATTTTGCTTACATTCGACGTAGTATCCGTTTCAAGGTTGATACCAGAAATCGAATACGTTTCTAATAATGCTCGAAAGCTAATCGAATAGTTGTTCGTACTTGTTTGTTAAGTTTAGAATATACTTGCTCGCACCGCTATCCACTCCTGTGCAAACACTGCAAAACCACCAACTTGTCAAAATATAGTTCCAATTTATTTCCTACAAAGTCCCGGAAAGGCGCGGTCCAGGTAGCTCGAGCAGCTTTTGTCAAAACATAAATGGATTCCTGGCGAGCTATTGTAGACCGATGCGTTTCTCGCTCAACAAGGTGTGAAGTACCTTTAAGAGGAGAAAACGAAAGACCTATCCGACCATTAAAGTCGTAACGCGTGTTACGTAATCCGCGCAATTATCTTCTCAAATATATTTTTCATCCATTATTTTGTCTCGATGTCCACCTTTTCTTCGGTCGCTACGATTCCTTTGATCGCAAATCCGACAAAAATTAAAGCAACGTCGTCAAACGAGAAAGCAGAAGCCGCAATTTATTAAAAGAACCCTTGCGCAGTGGTGTCACGCGTGACGTAACTTATGGTTGGACAGCGATGCAAGCGATACAGAGAATAGCCGTATATAACGAAGGTTATGGTGTTACCGGTGGATGGTGGAGTGGCACGGTGTCCAGTGACTCCCATGTCGGCTTGTTATCCGGTCCGCCCCATCGTTATCTGCAATTACCCCAAAACAGCCCCCAGTTTA
The DNA here is from genome assembly GCA_019453375.1 of Ctenoplectra terminalis. NCBI lineage: Eukaryota > Metazoa > Arthropoda > Insecta > Hymenoptera > Apidae > Ctenoplectra > Ctenoplectra terminalis. The sequence goes on from SMSQ01020921.1 coordinate 50,309, forward strand.
TAAATTATAGACCATTTCCATCCCATCCCATCCCATCCCATCCCATCCTATCCCATCCTATCCTATCCTATACCATACCCCTTCGTTCGTGTCGTTCATCCCTGTCTTGTGCCTCGAGTCCCCACCAGGATTACATCTGTCATCAAACGTGACCAATTACGCTCAATTATCTTGCCAACCACCACTTTTACATCGTGATCACTGGTATCTCGCCATGTAGTTGTTACGCGTTGCCGCGCCATTATCGGGAGTGAACGTTGAAAATTGGTCGATACGACACCGAGCGCGATCGGCTATCCATATGGACGCCGATCCTCTCGACTCCATTTTTTCGAACCTTTCTTGGAAAATATGCGTTTTCCACGGTTCGAAGATTCCATTATCGGATTAATAAGGAAAAGCAAACCGTATAAGTTCCGAGATTAAGAGTCGCGATCTATGGTTACCAGCGATCAGTTGGAAAGCTCGGGCTAGCCGACCAACCAGCAGAGGGTCCCGGGATGTACGCGGACGACAATGCGATCGGCCTGCTCCAACCATTGTCGCAGAGATTTCAATGGACATTGCGACAATGAAGTATCGACAACTGTGCGTCGCGTTACGCAAAGCCTGAGGGTTCCTTCCTCGACGGGCGTAAGCCTGCTTGACTGTACTTTTCACGCCCTTTTCCACAGGCCCACCACCCGAGAATTATTACGTCGCACCGTCCCCTTTTCTTCACGCTTAAATCAGACATCTGTTATTATATCTACGATATCCATGCAAATTGTCTCTCTGTGTTACGAATATTTGAATATTTGTCCAATTGGGTCAACCTATTCACTAATTTAGGTTAATCGACCGCCCAACAAACAAACTTGTATAACAGCCTTTATTTTATCGATATGATACAATTCTATTTGACGCCCATTATTCATGTAATTCGTCTTTCCGTGACGTTCCTCGTGTATCACGCGTTACAATAATTCTTACGAGACTCAACGTTTCAGAAATACCTGTACATAGGTCGAGCAATACGATTCACAAATCGATTCCATTTCGTCGAAACTGTTTTCGCGACTTTCCGCTTCTTTCTTCCCACCTTCATCCATAAGGTATCCTGTTCCATAATTTATTTCCATAGATGTACTTGTAATCTCCCGTTTGCATTTTTTCTTTATTTTTTTTTTTTTTTTTTCTTTTTTCTTTTCGCTTACACCGATACTAGCGTGTTGCAACGGAAAACTTTGAAAGTTACAGGCATCGGACTTCCTTCAATCGATCAATCGACCAACCGACCAACCAACGAACCAACAAACCGACAAACTGCTACCTTTTAATAGTGTCTATGATAAGATTGACTTTAGCACAAAAATACATTTTTATAATTACATCTAGACGTTCTTTGCAATAATATCGACGTATTGTAAATAACTTTATTGTATCGTGAAAAATCGAAACATCTCGCCATCCTCTAGAGAGCACTTGATTTGCAACGCACGCCTTCCAAATTGCTCGATTCGTCCGACAAGAGAAACGCGTTCCTTTATTTTGCCTATGTAACCCTCCGAATCGGCCATAGTCACGTCGACTTTGTTACGGAATCCCGGTATGGAATATCCGTAATGTTTCCTCCCTCCTTCCCTCCCCTCTCCCTCGCTCTCTCTCTCTCTCTCTCTCTCTCTCTCTNCGACGTATTGTAAATAACTTTATTGTATCGTGAAAAATCGAAACATCTCGCCATCCTCTAGAGAGCACTTGATTTGCAACGCACGCCTTCCAAATTGCTCGATTCGTCCGACAAGAGAAACGCGTTTCTTTATTTTGCCTATGTAACCTTCCGAATCGGCCATAGTCACGTCGACTTTGTTACGGAATCCCGGTATGGAATATCCGTAATGTTTCCTCCCTCCTTCCCTCCCCCCTCCCTCGCTCTCTCTCTCTCTCTCTCTCTCTCTCTTAATTGGTCACTCACTCTCACTCTCTCTCACTCGCTGAATATATATATGTGTACGTGTATACATAATGTGTACAGTATCTGTGTATATACATATACATGAGTATATGCATATATACATCTGCAACACATCTGTGTATATATAAATGTACACGTTGTGTGTGTGTGTGTGTGTGTGTGTATTTATGTATGTATATACGTATATATGTATATACACGCTAAAGTTCAATTTTAATATGCGCTTGGAAGACAGAGGTTCATGTTATGCACATATCCCTAATTGTAAGTTTACTTATGCCATACGCGCGTATACATACACCACGTATACGCACGTATGCAGATTACGCTTAGATACGCTGTTACTCGTTAATCGATCGTTCAATTCGATATTTTAGTTCGGTTCTGTCGAGTTTTCGTCTCGTTACTTTCTTGATTATAGATGTTCCTTTTCTTCTCTCCGGGAATACCGGTTATTCGGTATCGATAACGATGAGGAGACGACTCTCTGATACCTACTCTCACTCGACTATACCAAGGACGAGTTCACGCGTAAAGATATTGTCACAATGGGCTATCCATCGACTATACATACATGTATAATAACGAATGCACATTCGTGACATATTAAAGGTGTTCGAAAACTTGGCGCGATCGTCAAAGCTCGCGAATTACGTAAAAATTTCGGGGAAGTCGTTTCGCCTCGCGAATAAAGAGGAACGTAACGAGAAGGATAAGCGATACGAATAACTAATTCGGACGAGTTGCGTGCAAACGTTTAATTCTCTCTCGAGCACCGAATCTTTTCTTCTTGTGAAAAGAGAAAAGTGGAAGGATTTCTAAATCACGAGCTTCGTCGATCGTTTTAACATATTTACACGATATGTTACATCGAGAATTAGAAGACAAAAATTAAACGACTTAGTCTAGCGATCGTTGCACACGTAGAAAGTAAATACGAGACCTCGAATCACGATTTAAAAATTATACCATCTTCGTTTCGCTTTTTCTTTTTTTCTTGTTTTTCGTTTTTTTTTTTTTTGTTTTTTTTTTGTTTTTTTTCTTTAAGTAAAACGACAAAACGTTACATACGCTACGATAAACTGTTTCGTAAACTTTCGTTTACTACCGCAGAATGCATAATTAATTTTGTATTTAAGTCTTGTTATTTACGATATCAAACATATACGACGATGCAAGACCAAAGTAATTGGATAATGTTGTTGAACGCTATTATGTACACTTTCAAATCATAGAAGAAACGATCAAAGCTTGGACTATGACCGATGTCAATCGTATCCGTGTATCGTTGCGATAAAAACGCGCTCGTATATATTGTTCGTTACTTAAAAATATTCAGCTGCCTGACAGGGCTTCTTTTCCTCGAGATTGCAAGGACATGAACGTTTCGCAGTCAATCGGTAGCAAACTGCAACGACTCGAAGATGCAACGGATATTATAGCGTACCAAGAATTAATGCGGCACGATTCACAACAATTACCGATAAAAAGTATGAAGCTTTGTTCTCATTGACAGTGCTATACGAATAATTTTCTTCGAGAGAGAAAACCTATCGATACAGTCATGCGAACTTGCGATCACAAATTTAAGTGGGCTAACCGTGTATTTCGTAATACTTATTCCAAGTTTCAAGATGGACGAACCGTACAGATAAATGTTTAAAGAAACGTACAATTGATGAATATTCTCTCCGTTTGACGAATTAAAAAATTTTCAGCCATAACTCGCAACTAACTAACGTTAGAAATGCTTCACGAATCAATAGATAAAATGTTAAGATCGATGTACTATCGAGATATACGTTTCAAGCAAATGTTCCTTCGATTTCTAACAATAAGATGAACGCTTATATCGGTGGTGTTTTATCTATCGAGCGAAACAACGTCGTGTCAGGACGACAGCGATGACCACGCGACCGCGAAGAAGAACATCTCGTAGAAAAGATTGGTCGTTCTTTGAGTTGCTTTTGGCGAGGGTCGTTGGTGTTGTCGCGCGTTTTGGCATCGTCCTAGCCATCGTTTTCCAAGAGCTTTTACTCCATGGTGTCGTACTTAACTTTCTTCACCTTGAAGTAGCGATAAGCCGCGTAACCGGTGATAGTGAGCAGAACGGCAGCGGCCAACGTTGAACCAACAGCGACAGGTGCGGTCTCGTCCCTAAATCCGCGTGCGCTCAACGACGTGCACGAAAATTCTGCCGCGAACTCGTTATTCTTGAACTTGAATGGTTGCAGTTTCATGTCTCTAAAATTTTTAACCAATTTATTTGTTCGATTATCACGATTCTTGAGCTAATCGATCGTCGAATAGTAACCAGCCTATTAAGGCATTGGTCGAGTTTATAAAATGACACGAACCACGCGTTCAATGGATATGTCTGGTAGAATGTGTACGTACCTGAGGAGCACAGTGGCGTGATGTTTTCCATCGGTCAAGGGAATTTCCGTTTCTTCGTTGCAGGCGTACGATTTTCCAACCGGTGTTGGAAACAGATTGGAGCTGTGCTTCTGTCCAGTGCTCAACCTAATCGTTTTACCTTGAACAGAAAGAAGTTCCAGATCATTCTATCTGGCAGGAAAAAGATTCCGTGCGATGTAACTTTTGTTCTGTTCGACTCACTTGGTTCATCGGTATGTTCGAAGTGTCGATCGCTAGAATTGTACGTTAGTTCAATTTTTTCGACGTACCAACGTTCACCACCAGGTGTCTGAAAAAATGATTTTTCAAATTCATTAATTGGTTGAACGATCTAGAAGGTGAGTCGAAGGCAGAAAGGCATAGACGATCGCGTAAGTGTATTCGATGTCATTCGATCATTGGACAGAGAAAATCTTGGAGCTGGGAAAAAAGGCCGACGAAAAACATTCGTGACCTCGGTCGTTTCGAGGAAAGACCAGTGTCGATCAACGTTCTGGTGCCTCGAGAAAATGAAAATTAAATTGCGCGTCGAGGCAACTCTATATCGATGCATTATCCCGAAAGTTGCAATAGTTTCGTACGATTCGCTTTCACGTCACTGGACCTTATTTAGAATGTCACCTCGAGGTTGTCGAGGTTATATCGAAAGCACAGGGAACCTCGGAGAATCTAAGTTTGAGTTTGAAAAGTGTCAAAGATCATATTACGGTAAGCTTGAGAGTACACGATCTGATATTACCTTTGCGAAGCTCCACGACAACAGGAACGCATTCCACTTGAGAGACATTGTCACTGTATTTTCATTATCGCAATTACCGGTCACCGTAGCGTCGTTTGGAACATAAATGTTCGCCTCCTGATGAGAATAGATTACTTGAAATTTCCATTTTCCTCCTTTAACGTTTCACATACTCCAACATGACGAAATCTTACTTGATCCTCTCCAAACGTTGTCCGGTATTTCACCGTAATTAACGCGTCCACTTGCAGAAGAATACAGGCTTGACCATTACTACCGTCCAAACGATACAGAGGTTGTTCCGTGGAGAACGATCTATGCGTCGTCGATGATTCCGAAGACATCGTAGTAGTACTTTTTAGCTCAAAATTTACCACAGGCTTTGAAAAATATCGACGTTAAAATCGTTGCGCAATAAAAGGACGAAAATTTAATTATTTGAAATCAATTTTCGTTTTCTCGTCCCCGACGAACATGGATCACGATGGGTTTCGTGACCAAGTGGAACAAATTTCATACCAAATTCGTTTAAATCTTATCACTTTCTCGTCATTTTAATCTATACGTCTCGACGCGAACGGTGCACGCGACCTTTATTCTTTTACTTTACGCAAATTGTGAATTATCGAATTCGTGAATAGCACTCGAGAAGCAACAAGTCGCGATTAATGCGCTACTAAAAAAAAAATTAATTAATAAACGAAAGAAAGAAAGAAAGAAAGAAAGAAGAGAAGAAAAATTGTTCCATCACGATTACAATACTCATGAATGTTACGCAAACGATTTCCTTTTATCGAAACGTTTGCGCAGTTAACATATAAATTTGTTTACGTTCAAGGGAAGTATTCTTACCAAGGGAAGCCTAGACTTGGAGACAGGCAAGTCGATAACAACTTTTGGCGTCCGACGTGTCGTGTATAGTTGTTCGTTCAACTTTTGCGGCGACGGTGACGAGCTAGGCACACCGAACGCCGTACTCAAGACACACCCTGTCGAGGAAATTGTTCGTTAGAAAAGAAAGTAAATTTTTTGACAAGTTGTGCACGGCTATCAGCCGGGGAGAGGGGCGCGTCGATGACTTTTCCATTGAAAGTTTCTCACCCCTCCCATAAATGACTCGAGGTAATTGACTTTATAAAAAACGGCCCGCAAAAATTGCACGACATAACTGGTACAATATTCCTTCCTTATCTCGATGAAAAATGGTCGCGTTACAGTTTTATTTATCGAGGAAACGAAAGTGAAAAATTAACAATCTGAATGCGAAATCGACACGTTGTTGCCTAGATTTGTAAGAAAGATGCACGATTGTTCAACGATACCGTGATTCCTATCAGTTCAAACGTGTTCAATTTTTACACCTCTAAGAATGTCTACGGTTTGTACAATCGTACCCAACATCGACTCACGAACAACGCGAAGCACAACGAATCGACGATCCAATTAATTTTGAAACGATGAACGATTAACACCGCGAGTCATTTAAGGTTTTTATTTTTAATCGCAGAACGATTGAACGCACCGTTTGTCTCGGAACGATTTCACACAATTGTAGAATAAACTAATTGAAAAAGAACTCACAGAATACAAATATCGCCTTGGTGTGATCCATACGACGTGTCATTTTTTTAAATCTTTTGCCTCTGCTCGCAACGGTGAAAAGACAAAGAAATACGAACAATCTGGTCTGGCCTGGTTGTGTCGTTTGCACGAAGGACGATTTCACCTAGACGACGTTCGCGAAGCTTGTGAGCCAAATGCGAAAGCTCGGGCGCAGAGGGATCGATAGTAGGAGCTTTTAGCATGCGCTAGAATGCCTTTCCCTACACGTATACGCGGAAAAACATGGGAAGAAAGTTCGTTTAGTATTTTTCTTCGTGGTGGCGTTATCGATGACGTCGGGCGTTGGCGTCGCGTCGGCGTCGGCGTCGGCGTCGGCGTCGGCGTGTTCCTCTTCATTCATTTTATTACGTTTTAACTGCGCGATAGTTTAGGTTACGATCATTCATCTGTATCGAATGAAAATATAACGATTAAACTTCTGTTTTCTTTTTTCGTTATTATTTCTTTATAAGATATTTTCAAATGAGTACAAAAAATAAGAAAAAAAAAAAAAAAAAAAAAAAAAGTTTNATTACTCGATACTTGCCAACACATTTTAGAGACACTAGTTACGTACACTAGGTTCGTAATATTTTGGTAATTAAAATTGTTGGAAGAAACATTTCGTTTGGTCTGCCATGATTAAATTCGTATTTGCCTATTTCATCGGTGTTGAAAGGTAGCCAAGCCACGATAGGTGTCGTTATTACACCTACTTCAACTTACAACGGACTCCCAATTACTACGAGACATCTCGACATCTCGATTGATTTTCTTTCTTTCTTTCTTTCTTTCTTTCTTTCTTTCTAACAATATAAGAAACGTACTTACTTACGAAACAGTTGTTAAAAAATGACTGGCTTGAAAGTGTGACAATAAAGGAATTGATCGCATAAGATATATAGGATTATGTAAAAGATCGAAGNTTTTTCCATAATTTGTAGGAAAAATTAAGCTGTTGCATTGCCACGCTAAAATATTTAGCAATCGTTTGAATGGCAGGAATGACAAAGTTAAAGGTGTCTCGTTACATTAAGATTATGTTCTCGCTATTACTCAATACTTGCCAACACATTTTAGAGACACTAGTTACGTACACTAGGTTCGTAATATTTTGGTAATTAAAATTGTTGGAAGAAACATTTCGTTTGGTCTGCCATGATTAAATTCGTATTTGCCTATTTCATCGGTGTTGAAAGGTAGCCAAGCCACGATAGGTGTCGTTATTACACCTACTTCAACTTACAACGGACTCCCAATTACTACGAGACATCTCGACATCTCGATTGATTTTCTTTCTTTCTTTCTTTCTTTCTTTCTTTCTTTCTAACAATATAAGAAACGTACTTACTTACGAAACAGTTGTTAAAAAATGACTGGCTTGAAAGTGTGACAATAAAGGAATTGATCGCATAAGATATATAGGATTATGTAAAAGATCGAAGAGAGGGAAAAAAAAAGAAATTATACGTTGGCCAGTAAACGAGTTGAAAGAAAAAGTGTGGAACAAATTTTTGGAACCAACGATTGCACAGGTTCAAAGAGAGTACCGATAATAGAAGCAGATGGCGCATTTGCATCGGAAAAGTAGGTAGCTGTTGCTCAGTTCTCCACCAGATGTCCACATGTACGTTTCGTGGCAGCGATAAGCAGTAGTAGCAGCAGCGATTCGTTTCTATGTTTTCGATGATCACGATCGCAGCTGAAAGATAGAAACAAAACAACGCGTTAACAGTTTTCGCCGCGAGTACAATAGAATTTGTTACGAAAGAGAAAAAATTGTCGAACTTGAACCGATCGTTTTATCGATAAAGGTGTTCGAATCGATGATTGACAAAGCTCATTAACGTTTTTTCGAGTGGAAGATTATGTTATCTCTGAGAGTAAGAAAGGAGGGGACACCAAGGGCCAAGTGAACGAGCATAGCGAGAGGAGAATAATTTCTGATTTCTAGGCGAGCCTTGCCGATCGTTTCGCAATTACCACGGTGCTTGTACCAATCGTTCAAAATTTCTTGATTAAAAAGGATTTTTCCACATCCGTGAATCCTGAAGCGAAGATGTCGTTCGAAGTCGAGAAACGTAAGACGCACGATTATTTTGTTTATTTCGTTAGTTACGTAAAGGTTGGTAATTTGGGTTGATCGATAGGATCGAACATCGAGATGTAAGTAATATCGTGTTAAAGTAGCGTAAGTACTGCCTGTTCCTTTCGATGCAAACGTAGTAGATGCAAAGAGTAGTAAACGAAATGTCAGGAAAAGTCGTTGATCATCGTAATCATTGTTGAACAGAGAAATTCTTAAGCATGCGGTTGGAAGAGAAAAGAAAATACTATAAGGGAAGTGTAAACACTTTGGGTGAAATTCCGACGTGGCTGGAATACTGGAATAAAAATAAAGCAAACATAGGTGTAACGAACCTAGAGAAAGCGGAAAAAGTGGACCAAGAGGTGGCTAAGAAAATTTCTATATGGCAAGGCGATATTACCTCCCTCGAAATAGACGCGATCGTGAATGCTGCAAACTCTAGTCTTCTCGGCGGTGGCGGAGGTAGTACATAGGATCATTCCATAAATCGAATACAAGCGTATTAAAGAATAAAAATATATATTCCTCAGTCGACGGAGCTATTCATAAAGCTGCTGGACCAAATTTAAAAAAAGAATGCGCTACTTTGGGAGGATGTCGAGTCGGAGAAGCTAAAATAACTGGGGGTTACGCGTTGCCTGCAAAGCGTTAGTACGTCCAACCTGGTTAAAGGAATACCATTTTCATAGATGTAATCTTTTAGATGTGATTCATACGGTTGGCCCGCAAGGTGAAAAACCAGAAAAGTTGAAGGAATGTTACGAGAATAGTCTCAAGGTTGCCAAGGAAAATCAATTACGCGTCATTGCTTTTCCTTGCATTTCGACAGGAATTTATGGATATCCTCAAAAACCAGCAGCCAAAGTTGCTTTATCGACGGTCAAGAAGTTCCTACTCGACAACAAAGATGCAGTAAGACACTATGTATCTCGTTGATGTATACTCCTCGAGCGGTATATCATGGTAAAATTACACCTGGTTAAAATTACAGGTGGATAGAGTGATATTTTGCCTATTCCTGAAAACCGATAAAGACATATACGAGGAACTGGTACAAAAATATTTTGCTATCGATTAGATATTACCGGGGACATTACGTTTACAGAGGAATCCTATATTTTGAGACGAAACTCGAAAGAAATGGAACGAAACTGTATCAGTGTATGCGTCGAATAATATTCATAGAAAAATATCAATGCGATATATCTTTCCTAGACATCTCCTCCGTTCGAAACGCGGGCGGGAATCCGACCGTCCGATGTTGTTCCCAAGATACCGTCAATCGTGAGTATCGGTGGTTCAAAAGTTCGCGGGTAAACTAGTCGTTCGTCGTCGCCAAGTGTCGGTGATGGACGCGATTGCAGCGCCACGACTTTACGGCCCATCCGCATCGTGGTTCGGCCCGACGACGGGAGCGTCGCCATCTTGAAAAATCGAAGTGTGGTAATGTCTGTATGTGGTAATAGGTGGGGGACGGTCGTTAATGTGGTGCGTCTCGTACGAAAAATCTGTCACAAATGGGTAAATATCTCTTGTTCTGAAGCCGTCCGATTAAAGAGTCGTTCGGGTTTGTATTTATCGCGTCGTCTAAAACGTGAGAACGCTGGCAAGAGAAGCACACCCATAGCTCTGTAGTGCTCTCGCCGATCTGTCGTGGCGAAGGTGCGCTCTCTCGAGCAAGATTCGCGGCTAGTGAGCAGTGCGTGCGTTCAAGGAGTACAGTGTCATTTTTGTGGATAGTTGGTTCGATTTTAAGATCAATCGCATCGTCGCGATCGCGTTTCCAACGTTTAGCCGCAACCGATGCAACACCGTCGCGTCGTCGAACGTTCAGTTCCGAATATGTGCGTATGCGCGTTCGCGGCGTGAAAAATCATCAGATTTGTCTACCCGTAAGAAACGGTCGAAACGGTCGAAACGGTCGAAACGAGGCTGAAATATTGGAATATCGTGGCTGGAAAGGGGCATAGGTTATACTTTGTCGGTGATTCGTTCTCTTGGCCGATCGCTCGGACAAGGCGGACGTACGGACGGTGTCCCGTAATCCTGAATGGCCGCCGACACCGCTTTCTAGGTTACTGACGGACACCCAAAGAGAGCGAGAGGGATAGAGAGAAAGAGAGTGTACGCGCGCAAAGGGAGGGGGGGTGGGTTAGAGAGCGAGGAAGAAAAGAGAGAGAGAGAGAGAGAAAAGAAGAGAAGAGAAAAGAAAAGAAAGAGCGAGTGAGAGCGCGCGCTTGTGACTCTACACACCATCAAGTACCGATGTGCGGACACCGAGGTACGCGATCACCACCGTCTCCCGGGTGTGTTTCTCGCGTTCATCACCGATCTTAGATCAGAGAACGCTGCACGCGGCAGACGAGATTCGAATAGCTGGTGCTGCTGCTACAACCGCTTCCACCGCTGTCTTCGTCGCGCACCTCTCATGGACGCTGAGATTTTACCTTAGATAAACGCGTGCTGCTTTCGTATTCGTACACGTATATATACATCTCAACGGAAAAGTGATATATATATGTATATATATATAT
>SMSQ01020921.1:62541-73000 GCA_019453375.1 Ctenoplectra terminalis
TATATATATATATTATATTATATACATTTCATATATATACATATACATACACACACACACGCGCGCGCGCGCGCGCGCGCGTATATATATTTATTCCCGAGCGTGTTGCGTCCTACCTAGGAACACAAGTGGGTGTGGGTTTCGTTCGTAAGATCGGCGTGTATGCGTGCGCCTGCGGTTGTGTGTACGTACTGTATGTAGTTAGGCTCGCGCATACCGTGTCCATGTACGAACGTACTCTTATGTGTACGCTCGTGTAACCGTGGTAAGTATCCAAAAAATCAGGCTCGAGGGGAAGGGGTTACCAGTGAAGTACGTCGCGAGAAGTTGCTTCGCTTTTTTAACATCTCTCTTCAGTTTTCTCCGAATTGGCTCCGATCTCCAAAAAGGTTTCCTTCCCCTCTGATTCTGATTCTCGTTCGCGTTAATCGACCTAACCCCACATTTTACTCGTTCGTCTGTCACGAACATGCTTCGGTTTTGTCCGAGGGATCGTGTTTCTGGTTAACGTATCATCTCGCTGTACAAGTTGTTCGTCCAATGAAACATGGAGTTTCTCTCGAATTCTTTCGATACGTTTCCTCCATGGCTTGTTCGCAGACCGACTGGTATAAGGGGAAACAGCGGTGTTACGAAAATCAAAAGATCGGCATTCACTTGCCGAACCAACGCGTACCGAGATCTGAACGTTTGACAAGTGCGCGTTATCGAAAGCTGCAACTTCCTCGTATACCGTAATCGGCGGCGAAGCCTCGCCACGACCGAGATGCTTTTTTATTACCTGCCTATGCTCCCTTGTCCATTTCGGTTAGGGTCGCTCGCTCGGACTTCTCGATACTACAAACGTTTCTTACACCCTCTCGAATAGTCGGAGAAAATTAGAATCGCGATAACATTGATTTATCGGTGTTATCGGTCATTCACGAATCATCGCGTATCGTTGTGTGTTACGAAGCTATTACGAAGCTGTTACTCTCTGCCGCGTTGAAACTTTCCAAACACGATCGTTTTCAACGGTCTCTTTGTATCTTTGCGAGTGTATTCACGATCGCAAAGATTCAAAGTGTATTCGGTTTTATTAATCTCGAACACTGTTGTTTCGTAAAAAACAAACGCGTTCGATGAGTGAAAAACTTTGTATTTCGTGGGTAGTCGTGTAAAATATTCCTGATTATCGAATAGCGCAGCGTTGCTTTCGCGTTGCTTTCGCGTTGATTTCGCGTTTCGATCGGTTATGCTCGATTCGAAAGAATCGTACGAATCGATCGCTCCTAGTGAGCGAGTAAGCAAGCGATCGAGACAGATAAATATGTAGAGGAAGCGAGGAAACGAGAATGAGTGTTGGTCGTTACTCGTTAGCCAACAGATTTATTCTTGGATTACATTATGGAACCCTGGTTTCGCGAGTTTATGTAATAGTTTTGGTCTGTTGCTAGCACGCTACTACCTTCGATGGAAAGACGAAACAAAGCAGAGTAAAAGAAACGGGAAACTTTTCTCGTGGTTTATCGAATCGTTGAGCCGAAATAAGAAACGCGTAGACGTTCTTCCCACTTGGCTGAACATAAACCTTTTCCTCGTTAAATTTTTCTGCGTGTACGCGATTACAAGCTAAGGGCTCGGAAATAATTGAAGCGATTGCTCGGTTAACGTTCCGACGGTTGTCCGCGTACTGCTAACCTAGTTCGTCGAGACAGCCCGAAACCTAATTTCGCTTCAATATCCCAAAATTGTTCGGCTACTCTTCATAAACGGTAGCTGAACCTACTTACACGGGGTATAGCTGGCACACGAGCGTCGACATCGACGCACGCGCTTTTTCTCTGCCGCGAAATTTCCGATTGAACTTTTCCTAGGTCCGCGCGACCGCGACCGCGAATGCGAACGCGAACGCGTCCCACTGATCATCCAGCGATTCGCGCACGCTCGTGTTCGCTTATGCTATTATTAGTCGGGGATGTTTCGCAGGTGCCGGCCGAGTAAAAGTATATTTGAAACACCTGTTTCTTCTTTACCATCCAGAAGCGTGTCGTCGATAGATCCCGGCGCAACCGCTGCTCTCTAATTCGAATTTGTTTGGCAGGGTCGTGATATCATCTTCTGAAATCGGTTCCTCTATCACAATTTTTAACTTATTCGGCCCTGATTGATTCTCCGGCTCGATAGGAGATTCGAAATTTAACGAGGAAGATTGTTTTAACGAGTTTCTCCTTGTTAAATAAACACACATAGGTGCATATACGTATAGAAATATCCTCGTATTGATATTTTATGTCATCGAGCTGTCTGCTTGTGGTTTTTGTGTCGTAAGGCGGTCTAGCAAAGGCGGAAGTATGTCGAACCTCTCACTTTATACCTTGTGCCTTGATAAAGGGGTGTGCAACTGCAGCGGGAGTTGTCTAGCGTTGTCTATCGTTGCTTCGCATCCAGTTTTTGGGATTCCTGGATCGTTTCCTTAATATGGACAGCATGCTTTTGATATCGCACAACAGAAAGACAATGTTTGGAATGGATTAATAATATCGGAACCTCCGGACAATTTTGGTCAACCTTGTTTGGTTCGAATAATTCAAGTTGGAATATACGCACCCGTACACGCGTACGATACGACCGATAGGAACGCGGCTACTTTTTTTTTCGCCATCGTTCCTTTCCGTTGTCCCTGTTGACCATCCGTTTCCACTGTTTCGCGTCGTCCCACGAGATTAGCTCGAAATTTTGGCAGAAACCAAAGCAGGAGTGCCGCTTAACCGTCCATTCTTTGGCAAGCGTTCTACAAGTTAAAGCTAATACTGTATAAAAAAAAAAAAGAGAAAGAGAAGAAGAGAAGAAAAAGAATCGTCGTTTATTTCGTTGAAAAAAACAAGGGATATCTGATAAAAATGGAAATTATTCATTTGAAAGGTATAGAACCTGAAAGTAACGTTTATCGTTTATTATTTTCTCTTTGCCGTACAGAGCCAGTCGCTTTCCCTGGGCACGGCGTATTCGCGAGTCGTATTTTTCGACGTCTCGTTCGCCGATTACACGAACCTTTACACACAATGGCACACAACGCGAGAATTTTAGGTTTTACACGGACCAGACAGAGAGTCAAAGTTGGTCCGATGGTACATTCCGTTGTACGGCCGGCAGCAAGGTATGATTCACTCTCGCCTACCTGTATAGGTCCGTTTCGATGGCTGACCTAACGTGCAACACGGTCCGCGTGTCCTCGTTCGTATCGGATCGTGAAATATCGAGCTCTCTTCGAATCCCAAAACCGACGTTGAATCATCGATAAATCGTTTGATCGATATTTTCGCGTAACTTACGATTTTGCGTCGGAACTCGGATCGAGGTAACAGATCGAAGAAACGATTCTCGGTGGTGGACGATCAGTTCTGTGCTCGACCGATCGAAAGGATGTTTTAACCATTTGTTGGTCGAATTGGTTCGAGCGTGTAGCCATGCAGAGAGAGCCATGCGTAGGCGGACAGATCCTCGCGCGTATGTGTGTCACCGATTCGTCGCGGAAAATCATATACAACAACGAAGCATGTTGGTTAAAATTTTACCGTTCGAACGAAACGTGTGCAGTTGTCAAGGTACGCGACAGCGCGCACCAATTATAATAAAGAGCAGTTGGTAGCAGTAACTTGAGCCATTCTTCGAATAAGAGAGATACGTTTTCGCAAGCGTTTGAAGCGTTTCGAAGCGTTTCGAAGCTTTTCTCGAAGGAGAAGAAAAAGAAACGGAAAGAGAAATATCAAGGATTTTCGTCGAGTTTTAATCGTTTGCGTGCACGTTCTGTTTCAGGCGTAGGGGGAGAGGGTGCATCGTCGAAGCGTTGGAGGGTTTGAGGCAGTGAAACTGGCTGGCCTACAATGTCCGCTAGTATGCGGAGCACTCTGCAAACCGTTCCAGAATCAGTGCCGGCCGACCACGTCACAAACTCCAAAGTAAGTCTGAAATTATAAGAAACGTTACATCCGCGTTACTTTCGTGTAATCGTAATTCTTCTATCGAGAACGAAACGGCCCGCCGTGTTTCCAATACGAATTATCCATGAAACGACCCGCGCGAAATCGTCCGTTCGAAACGCATAGCGCGTCAAGGTCGCTACACTCGTGGCGATTTCTCGACCTTTCAGCATGTTCCGTCGCTACCGAGCGAGGGTTGAAAATGTCACACGGGTGCACACGGACTCTGCGATCGATCGCGCGCGCTCCAACGTAACGCAGTCGTTCGGTTGTATCGTAAATCTAGTCTCGAATCACTTTTCGCAATTTCACACGGTCAGATATCTTTCTTTCTTTTTCTTTTTCTTTTTCTTTTTCTCTTTCTTTTTCTCTTTCTCTTTTATTCCTTTTATTCATTCGACTCGAAAAGAGAACAGTTTCGCGCGTTCCGCTTGGAACTGTACAGGAACAACACGGACGCCGTTTCGTCGATCGATGATGTGCCTCGTCACGCAAAACGTGTTAAAAGTATGGTTGATCGATTACGCTCGGGAAAAAGGTTACGTTTGCGGTAATCGGAAAACAGAATTTCGTAACGTCCAAGGGAAGCATGGGCGGTCGATGAAATAACGAATGAAAAAAGAAAAAGTGATTTGTTGAGCATAAACAAGAAGACGGTTACCGCGAGCGCAGCCATCGAGCGTGAGCGTGAACGAGAGCGTGTGTACTTGGTAATGTTGCCTCTGTTGTTATAAACGCGTAACTGAAAGGTGCTTCGTGACGTCTTTGGTTAACGGTTCAGGGTATCGCAATGTATCAACGCAATGCTTCTCGATAAAAAAAACACGATCGAGAACCCGAGCGATCGTAAAACGAGGCAAGCCTGTCTTGCTTGCGATCGAATACGTAAAATCGATGTTGAGACTCGGAAGAGGTCGGAAACTGCGCAAACGTTACTCGAATACTCGATTTTTCCTCGCCCAACTGGCACGGATTCCGTTTCGCGGATTAAGGAACGAGCAATTCCCGATGACTTGGCTGAACAGGTTTTCACGACTGCTTGCTTTCGAATTTTCTCCCGACAGTAGCCGATGAACGGTTTATCGTCCAGACCAGCCGAGCTTTCACGATTCGTTCCGTAAGCATCATCGAAACGATCGTTGCGTCCGTTTTCCGTTTTCCGTTTTCCGTTTTTCGTTCTCGCAAGCGCGTCGAATAGGATTGACCGAGGAAATATGGTTTCGGTAGTACGGTCGATGACATTCGGTCTGCTTATCGGCCGATTAAATAGCCAAAGCCCGCACATCCGGTGTCCGACAGTTTGGCTGGCACGAGTTGCGACGCGCTACCGTTTGGCAAACATTTTTGCATCCTTCTCATTCAAGGATGCGTCTGGTCCGTGTCCGAAAGGTGTTCTGTGCCGAGGGGTTCCATCCTAAAAGGAGTGGAGCGGAGAAAAAAGTATCGATCGTTTCTGGTTCTGTTACGGGACTTGGCCGCGTTACCGACTGGTCGAATCGCGACGAGAATTAGACGATCCCGTCGCATCGGGCAAGAATCGTGTGTGCGGGGTTACTCGTTTGGAAAAGTCGTCGTCCACCTATACAGTACATAATAACCACGTACACCAGTTCGGTTTCACTCAACTTGCACGACTCTTCTTCCCCCTCTCGTTCTATCTCTCCTTTTCCATCTACTCGTCGAAACTACTCTCTTTATTTCAACGAACCACGCAACTCTGACGCGCTTACTCGTTTGCGTTGGTAATTGTTCGCTGAACCGAATTTCAGCCGGCAACGGTTAGCAACGGTTAGCAACGGTTAGCAACGGTTAGCAACGCTGAGCGACGCCAAGTTAGGTTGGTCGTGTCGCCGCTCTTTCGGCCCTTCACCTCCTTCCGAACTCGTTTCCGAAATTGGCCCACGTTTTGGAAACGTTCTCTCACCGTCCTATTTTCTTCCTTAAGATCAACCT
Source organism: Ctenoplectra terminalis (assembly GCA_019453375.1). NCBI lineage: Eukaryota > Metazoa > Arthropoda > Insecta > Hymenoptera > Apidae > Ctenoplectra > Ctenoplectra terminalis. Next base: position 68,457 of record SMSQ01020921.1, read on the forward strand.
CGAGAATTGAAAGAATTGTCCTCGTTCTCCGGCATAAGTAACGAGTCGAGCCGGCTAAACGAGCATCTTTGAATGTTGATCGATAAAGGCATTTTCCGCGAGCGGACCTTTTGCCACGATTTCGTTGCGAAGCGATCGTTCGGGTTCGCTGCGTATCGCGCTGGTGCGCACGAACAGGTAAAAATAATCGAAGCGCCTGATCGTTCGACTTGCTCGCGTCGTCGCAAACATCGATCAATTAGATATTGTCGCGAATAAAAGAAGAGGGAAAGGTTGCCGAGGATGCTGTCGAGGGTTACGATTACCCGTAGGTTCGTTCGTAACAAATTTCCAATTTGCCCTCGCTCTTGCTTCGATGGATTATCGGTTTACCTTGAATCGTACCAATCTAATTGACCGCGAACTTTCCGTTTGCTGGCTGACGTCTAAATTTAGCCACTTTCTTAAACCTAGTCGTTTATAATTATTCGTTAAGCGTGAATTTAGTTCACGGCATTTCGCCAATTTGCTATGGCCTCTGACGCGTTCGACGAAGCTCGCGCCTCATCCGTAGCTTCATTCTCGTCCGGTACATCGAGCCGTGTCCAACCAAAACCAGCCACAGTTTCACAGTTTCCAGTCATATACGGAGCGTTGAACCGACACTCGGACCGTAGCGATTTCAAGATCCGAATGAATCGAGATACTCGTACGAAACTCTGGATAGACGGTACACCGATAGAGTTTTCAGTTTGCTTGGTAAATGTAACGCCAGATGGCGATCGCTGCCTTTCCGCTCGAATCCACGTAACGCGAGAGGAAGAGAGAGAGAGAGAGAGAGAGAGAGAGAGAGAGAGAGAGAGAAATAAATGATCAACGATGCACTTGGTTGGCTACACTGTACCGTATCAAACGAGCTACGGTGTTTGCGGACGATCGGTGAAACTTTCTTCTTCCAGCCCCTTTTTCCTCCTTTCTTAGATGTTTTGGCCAACACCGAATAGCGTACCGTTTCCGAAAATGTCACGGAAACAAACAACATCCGTATTAACGATCATATTTTTATCTCTCGTTCCGTTACGAATTCTCTGGATTCTTGATAAGTGTTCGTGTTCGAGAGATTTCAGTTTACCGATGCTACCTCCAACCTTTCGTCTTTCCGTCTTTCCGTCTTTCCGTCTTTCCGTACATCCATACAATTGTACGAACCAGCTGTTTAGTGGACAGGAAGGAACCGCGAAACCCATATAATGGCAACGCAGTCGTTTATCGAGAACCAATTGTCCTCGCTCCTGGATAGCTCTGCTTCGTGTTCCTTATCTTGACTCCAGACAATTGTTTCCACGTCCATTTCCACCTACGTTAGCCGCCATCGTGATCAACTTGCCGTAACGACCGCATCGCCGCGCATCGATGCCTTCTTTCCCATACATTTTATCTATACCGATACGCAAGGATAGCGAAATCCTCGGTGCGGCATGGTTGATAACGCGCCATCCTATTTCGATCTTCTTCCAATTAAACGCGAGCGCCGATTCAAATTTTTGTCTTCAACAATCGGTACGCGTAATATAATGAAACAGCAACAGGGAAAGAACGAGAGCCAAAAGCCTGCTTTCAAGTTGATAATCGTTGCTAAAATTAAAACCGCATTCGCGTAATGTTCCCCGATAAATATTTCTCGATCGATGGAACGACAAAGTAAATCGATGTTAAAAGGAGAAGGTTTTCCGTTGAACGCGGTGAAAACACATTGCGTTCGTTCTCGATTTCCAACGCGAAAGAAAAATAAGTCTTTGGGATTTCACCGAGGGAAAGATAAAGTTCGTGTTGTGCAACGCGCGTAACCGCGTTTCACTTTTCGCGAAAACGCGATTCCATCGTTGAAGCAAACTTGAAAGAAAGTTTCCATTCGTGGAGGGTGCAATAGCGATAAACTATTGGAATTCAAAACGGAAAACGTCCTATTTAACGTTACTCGTCCTTCTCAGACCAATGAACGCGCGAAACCGTTTATCGCTGATTCATCAAAAGCTATGAACAATACCCTCGAAAGTGGTTCGTGCACGACTTCGTGTCACTCGAGACGCTGCTCTCCATTCGCTCTGGCACTCTGGTAAGAGAGTACTTATTTTTTTTTTTTTCTTTCTTTCTTTTTTTTCAGATTAGTCGAATATTAACCAAGCGAGAAGATAAAGGGAAAATTTTAAATGAATTTTACATGAGTTTTCCCATTGTGCTTCCGCGTTTCATCCTCTCTTAAATTTGACTGTCGAATCATTCTCTCTCTCTCTCTCTCTCTCTGTCTCGAGATTGTCCGACGTCGATCATCGATCGATACACCAAACGTTGGATAAATATTCGTCATCGTTTCACGCTAAATTATAGTTAATAGTCGAGAAGAAACGTTCAGCCATGTAGAAAAAGCAAGAAATGAGTTTTATCGAAACATAAAGTCCGTCAAGCAGAGACGTAAAAAAAAGGTTCGCTCTTTTTCTTTTCCCTTTCTATGCGCGCACGCGTGAGTTCGCGAGTGGCTCGTTGAGGGAAAGCCGCGCCTTAGAAAACCTTTTTTCCCGATTATATCGTTCTAGGTGCAATTAGGTAACAGAACTGGACTCCGTCAGTTTTCTCTCTCTCTCTCTCTCTCTCGGGATGTCGTTGTCATTTGCTGTAAGATCACGACGATAACGTTGTCACGATACGAGTTATAATCATGTTTGTACATATTTTCGGATATTATACATTCGTGACGAAACGCGGTTTTTTTTTTTTTTTTTTCCCAAATATAATCTTGTCGCTCGGTGCTCCACCACTCGCGGACATCGAGAGGCGGAAAAGGGATGGAGTCGAAATCGATGGAATTGTTTTTCAGTCGTAGCGTTTCTGAAAATATGCGTTCTTAGCTAATATTTTAAGCGAACGTTCGGTCTTTGTCCTTAAAGTAGCTCTAGTAATCGAACGAATGACAAGAATAGAGAAAAAGTTAACATTCGTTTCCTTCGAACGTTCCGTGTACTGAAACGATGACAGCAGCAACGCCAACGCCAACGCCAACTTGCCAAGCGCTAAGCGCAGCATTGATAAAAAGCGCGTAACGTAATCGTTGCAGCCTTGACATGCTCGATCGAAGAATTCCAAGTCACGATATATCGATTGTAAGCAGAATCGACGTCATTCTTTGTTTGCTCCTCGAATCGAAAGTTTTCAAAGTTTCCAAAGTTGTATCGCAACCTCTCGTAACCGTTTACGAGCATGTACTACCTGTTTTCCTTCGTTCCAACTATTCTGAACTCTAAACTTTAAACTATCATCCTAAACGTGTTTCTTACAATGTACTCTTCCTTTTGAGAGTGCTTCTATTCTTAATACAATGCCAAGGACGCGCTTCACCCATTTCGCATCGATTATACGGATTTGGAAGATCGATAAATCGAAGGTTAAACACACAAGGCACGTGTATGGAAAATAATAATATCCCTGTCTCACGGGGATCGTACCAAAACCGTTAATCTTTAACAAAGTACAAGAGTCTTTGCGAAACCTTTCATTCTTTCACTCGAGAAGTTATTTTCGTTCCGATTGTCATCGGCAACACTCGTCGTTTCTCGCGTACGCGAAAGAGCACGAATGCCTCCACGATATACCAAGTTCCTAAACTCTTACACGAAAGAACCGAGTGGTAGCCGTAGCCGCACCGATTTATGCATCGGCACCCCGAGCCACGCGCTCTAGTCTACATATACAAGAACAACTTTATCTCAATAAAGTATGATTCCCGAAGACTTAGCTTTTCAACTTTTTCAAGTTTTTATCGATTCGTTTGTCGAAACGATCTCGTTCGAAATGACGTTAACAGGAACGCGATGATGCGTACGATCTCGCGACCGTTGCGTCACTCTTATTAGAGAACGACTATGGCTCGTAAATTTCTAAGAAGAACGTTGATTTGGTCGGTATTGTTTGTAGCTGGCCGTGAGTCAGGAGAGAACGTATACGGTAAAAGACAGAGGTGAAGACGGCGTTTCGAACGAATCACGTTCCACAGGTACGGACATTTTTTCACCGTACCACGCGTCGTGCAGTTTCTTCGAACGAAACCTTATCGATCGAAGAAGCGGTCTTTTCTCGTCATATTCTTCGTTTGGAATCAAATTTGGACCTGGGGTTCGTCTCGTCGCGAGAAACCATAAACTGGCGATTAAGTAGGTCGAAGTCTAGATATGCGTGCAAAGGGACGATGTCAATGACGCGTACGCAAAGCTGACCCGAGGATCGATAATTTTATTCGCTTACTCGTTCTCAAGTCGATTCCGTCGTCCAGGGTTTGCTTTCTATATAGGACATCCCCAGACTTCGGATAACGAAACTGTTCACCTCCCACTTTTTACTCTCAATCTTTTTGCACGTTATCGCGAGACGAATCAATTACCCGATCGAGAGAACTTATCCAAAACCTCGTCTGCTACGACTTTTCCCTCTGCTATGCGACATTTTTATTTTTCGAAAGGTCTGGCACGAGGCAGACTGGTACGAAAAAGCGGGGGGGGGGGGGGGAGAAAAAA
>SMSQ01020921.1:73581-92383 GCA_019453375.1 Ctenoplectra terminalis
GGGGGGGGGGGGGGAGAAAGAAAATGCAAGTATGTAAATGGAAAATGCAAATAGAGCAAAGAGATTGAGAAAACGCGTAAAAGCTAAGCGAGTTCATCGCGACGTTAAATTTTTTAACCGCAAGACCAGCCTCCAGAGGCTTGCGTCGTGCATCTTACACGATACACCGAGTCCCAAAGCCAATTAATCTAATGGATTCATCCCTGTACCCCTCTACCGTCTATTATCTTTTCCCTCCTCTGCACGCTTTGAACTTCCTCTGCTGGATTCTTCTCTCTCTCTCTCTCACACACACACACACACTCTCTCTCTCTCTTGTTCATTTGCTTTTAAATGTACTCGTTGTACAACAAATGCATCTAAGCGCGATATAGTCTGTTTAATTTCTATTCGAGAGTTGGCATTCGATGCACGCAGAAACGCATGCACGTTCCGCAGTGCTATTACGTGACTAGAGTAAACGCACCATGCACGAAAGAGGAACGTAGTCAGAGTCGTGAGCGCTTCTACTGACCTCACCGGCTAGCCGCCGTTAAACGCCATCGATACTTGCACGATCTACGTTTCATCTGTTTACCAATGGTTATCGAAACCGATCGTCGATCATCAATTGGCAATTGGCAATTGGCAATCCACGTGCCACGCAGCTCTTTGAAAACTTATCGAAATGTCATATTTGCTATAAAAATTGAATCGACTATTGATCATTGTCAAAAGGCTTCTACGGAAGAGAAAAGTATTCTTCTATTCTTTCTATTCGATCGGCGAAAGAGATTACATATCTCCGAGTTCGAACGAATAGTTTGGGAAAGTAAACGGCAACGTTTATGCGCTGGGTTGGATGTGATGTTGGTATGCGTGTACGTGCACATATAGCTACAACGCACATGTAAAAGAGATTGAGAGAGTGAGAAAGAAAGAGATAAAAGGAACATGTGCGTACCAGAAAGGAGAGAGAAAGAGAGAGAGAGAGAGAGAGAGCGTATCGGCAGTGTAAGATCCAGTAACGAAAGAGCTCGACTCTAGCAGAGCTCGCGTGTCCCCGTCACGGCCGTTCCATGCTCAGTTAGCGGGAGACTCGCGATCGAGCAGCACACTCGTTCGACTCGTTTAACACTTTCGTTGTTTCGATCCGGTCGTCGATCGTGATTTACTCGACGCGAGTCACCTTACTCTTTCGTTCAGTTTTGGTCGACTGATACAGTAAACAGAGCAGAAAACCCACGTGGCAGCGGAACAACGGTTTGCTTCTCCGTTTCATTGTTTGCTTGAATTCTTGTCGTTCACTGTGCGTTCTATCGGATACGCGACTCGTTCCGCGAGTGCCAATCGTGTGAAATCTATCAGATCCCTGCTATTTTGCTCGAGATGCTGCGCCTCTCGAGAAAAGCTAAACCAGTTACTTTACCGTAGGTACTACACCGTATTGCGTTCCGTTCCGTTCCGTTCCATGTTGTCCAGTTCCAATATAATAGACGAACGGTACAGAAATCAGATTCGATGATTCATGATTTAAATTTTGATCGAACGAATTCACGATATCGAAACGAAATAATACTTGACAATAGGGAATAAGTTTCTGCCCTCGAGTCCTTTAGAGTATTTGTAGTAGGTAATTCGTATTAGAAGTGTACATATCGATTTATAGGTCGACCGTAAAACGCATAATGGTGCAAACAGATTTAGATAGGATAGGATTGCAAATCGGAGGAAACATTAATCTTACCGACAGGAGAACGATTCGGTCGTTTGTTATTGGCAATCGTTGGTTGCATACGGTTAACAGGAAAGCGATAACGCGATACGACGGATGATAGTTTACAATCTCCGGTATAAAGAACATGGTTGTCTTTTTTAACGTCATCGATCATTTTAATCTGTGACGCTTCTTAAGGATCCCAACCGAAGCCAAGCATTTTATTTCGATTCGTATACTCCAGGGAATGGTACATATTGCCATTTTATCGATCGCGAGAAAAATTGACATCTGGACTCGTGACTTAGCGATTGGCAAAGTTTATCAATCGAAGTGGTAGCGCGAATCGTGCGCAACGAAGAGATGCGTGACGCGAGTAACGATCGGTGACATTGCACGGCTGTTCGGTACGCTCGGTGCCCTCTAGCACTGCTTTTTAATTTGCGTCTCGCTGATGCAACAGGTTCTAGCCACGATCGTTTACCATCTTTTCTCTTTATCGTTTCTTTCTCTTCTTTCTGCAAAAAGTAAACAATCTCGAAATGTTTCTCTTTCGCGACGCAACGCGACGCGACGCGACAGAACACGACGCAAACGTAAACGTAAACTGCTTCAACGTGGAATTTAATCGAACCGGTCTTTCCACCGATATCGTCTTGTCCGAATTTCGAGAAATAAATTCTCGCCGAAGTTGTCCTTCTGGTTGTCCGATCGAAAATTCCAAGGATCACGGTTCGGCCGAGGTTCGACTAAAAATAATTTTAGAAACGACTATTCGTTGGTGAGAGCTGCACGAGTAGAATGACAGTAACGTAGAAAGCGTCCGAACGATAGCGGTCAACGATACCAACCGTTATCGCGATTACGTGAACATTGGCCGCGCAGTAACCTCGGGAAAGTCGTGTTAACTGTCAGCTCGCTGAAAAGTAGCATGAGTTAAGAAGTAAGTGGCTGTACCTCGTGGCTGGACCATGCGTCATAGTCGCAACACGATCTTCGTTTACTCGACTGTATAGTCTAAGGTTACGTACTTATCCGCGTATCGAAGAACTGGCCTAATTCGTTTAACTTAACGACATTAGGAAGTCGGGTACGCGCTCTCTTGTTCTCTCCTCCCACTTCTATGCTTCCCTCCTCTTCTCTCTTTACCTACCTCTCTTAAATCCGTGGCATCGTTGTAGGCGTAGTGCGTTTGCGACACGATGTTCGTATCGGTGCTCGTGGAGAAACGTCGCGGAAAAATTGTCCAACGTCCTACGATTGGTAATATCGGTCCACGCCGGCTTCTCGCAATCTGCCTTCACTTTTCCATCGGTCTGTCTCGAGCCTCCGTGAAGCACAGCTTGGACGGTACGAAGAAAGAATTTTTCGAAGCAGCTTCAAAATTAGCCAACGATCGACCTAATCCTAAGATAACGACTAATCCTAAGAAGAAAACTCTTTCTTCTCGATAGGAACGATTCCCTCTCTGTTCGCGTTTGACTCGTGCCTTTGGAATTCTTTTCAACCGCGTCCTCCAGAGTTAGGTAGCGACGTCGTTCTACCGGATATCCTTTATGGATATCCAAAAGAAACGCTGTTATAAAACATTCCTCGACTCGTGCCGTAAACTTCTTTCCTTTATCGCGAACGTATCAACTACCCATAAAATAGTCGTTCGTTGAACTCGAATCGCGTTGCATCAAGTACGTGGTTGGTATTCGATTCGAATCGATGAAAGATAGTTGGTTTAAGTGGATTTCCAATTAAGTGGATTTATATTTCCTTTCTCGATACAATATCCCTTATGATATCCAAAGAGGTTAGCCGTGATCAAACGGATTATGTAATTTTTCATGATAGGACGCTTAAGCAATAGGGTGAAGAGAAGGTCGATTAGTTGAATTATCGAGCATCTCGTGAATCTTACGTGTCACCGACGTTACCTTCGTTGGACGAGAACTGCCCGCCGTACATAATCAACGAAAGAAAACAAACGTTTTAACGGTGGAGCGTTTTCTATCGAGCAGTGGTAGATAGATACTGTTGGAAATGAAATTCTAAGCAAAAACCGCTATAACTTTTGCGCTCTTTAGATACGAGTCTTTGATTTCTATTTGTCGCGTCAATCGGGTGATTCCTGCATCTTCACAGATTCATCCGTCTTGGAATCCTACAAGTTCTACGACCAACCTACCGTCTGCTAAGAAGGCAACGAGAAATCTTTGTACGGTTCGTCGCGCTGTCACTCGAAAATTTGCTCGGAGATTGTCGTCGAAACGATTCTTTTCTTTTCTCATGGAAATTTTTCGTCGTGGACGAATTTTAGCGAACGATAAATGTTTATCGATTTCTCGCTACGAAACAAAGATTTGAACGGTGATGAACGAAAGGTGGCGAGTGTAACAACTTGAACGATCTTGGACGTTCCTGGGACGATTCGATGGTTTCGGTAGTTTCGGTGGTTTCGGTAGGAAAATACTTTAAAGAGCCGTTTCGGTTACAATTGATCGGTGTGTATCGTTGAGATACACGATCGAGAATAAGTGAGAACGCATCACGCGTTTGTCAATCGACTGGTGTTTCGATCGACGGACCGAACAACAAAGAGGTGTAACAAGCGTGTAGTGTAGCATACGCGTATAAAGCGTATAAAGCGTATAAAGCGTATTGACTTAAAGGATCAAAGGTGTGTCGTTCGCGATTTGACGTTCAAACGTGTCAAAGTGAATAAAACCAATAAAACGACTAAAAAGAATAAGAATAAGAATAAGAATAAGAATAAGAATTTTATAAAGAAAGGAGCGACTATTAAATTTCAGTCGGAAAGATCAGAATAGATATCTTTTGCACGTACAGATCGAAAGAAAAGTCGGCAGCATTGCGCCACAGGTAGACAACGTGGCTGGCATGTACGTGACGGAAACGGGTAGCCATAAAGTGGCACCTGTACCCACAGCCAGAGCAAAAATGGTCGAATACAAAGCGATGAACGAAAACGGTGAACGCGGGGGTGGCGGAGGCGGTGGTGGAGGTACACATTTGGCTGCCACCGTGAAAAATACCGTACGCCGTTTGCTTCGTCGAACGAAAAGTCATCGTGACGCGCCGTCGACGAACGCCACCGCGATCACACAGACAGCGAATGGAAATCGCGCGAACAACCTGGCAACGGTGAGGAACAAGACGAACAACGCGAACGATTCAACCGCGAGAAGATCTCAGCCTCCTCTCCCACCGTCTTTCGAGCAACATTCAGCCAGAAACAGCTACGGCAGGCGACACTCCAAGCTACGCGTCAAACTTCAGGTAAGAGAATGTCGTGCCATGGAAAAATTTTCCGCGATATCGTTACCTCCCGTCCAAGTGTCTCGCGCGTAGAACCAGCTGCGCGAACAAAACCTACGATTCCTCGTAGGATATATGCAATTTTGGAACATCTTTTCCAAATTCGGATCCAACGATGTCTTATTATTTGGGAAAAGTGGGTTTCTAGTTTCTAGAAAGTGGACGTCTCCGTCCATTTCCGCTCTCTGGTCTGTGTCTCTTTATTTGCGTACATCCGTTTTATTCCGCGTTGTAAATTTCTCTCGAATTCGAGCGATCAACGTTGTCGGTTGGTCGAGGCGGTGGATCATCTTGACTCGATCGATTCGCACGTTTACGTAATCGTGTTGCGAGCAACGTCTTTGTAAATTGCCATTCTACATATTCCTTTTATTTTTCGATGAGGCTTCCGAGAAGTTTGCCGGCGGTTATGCAACCGATTGATGATTCCGCGCGTCGAAATTGTTTCCACGAGATAAACCGTCGTCTCTCGCGGTTATATTTCAAACGATAATCTCGAACGATCATCGAAAAAACGAGAGAGCGTGAGATGCTCTGTGTCGAGAGCAAGAGAAGAGAAAATCTTCCCGTTTCAGTTACGGACAAACTCGCGATTGAAATGTCCTTCGAACAATAACGCGGAGCAAGTTCCGACGAACTCTTTATAATAGGATCTTGCTTCTTAACAGTATAATTGATTCGAACTTAATTGCTGTTCGAACGTACGAGTCGCAAAAGGTCGGTCAGACTGGGCCGAGTCAACGCGTGGAACGACACGATTCGAATCGAGGTTTCGAATAGAAGTTTCGTTCCTACTTGGATGCGTAAGAAACAGAGGTGGTGCACTCGTCTTCGGTCCCTCAACAGCCTTCGGATGCGATAATTGCTTCCTTCGTGGCCAAACAATGAATTCTCGCGTTGGTGTATCGTACTCGTGAAAAAACGCTCCTTTGTTCGATGAGATGCTATAATTGGTTTGTTGGCAATGTTTTCGATCGATGCTCGTTTATAAAGAAAGAGAGGTGCATTTGAACGGAGAACATTTGCGACGCAAATGCAAAAGCGACAAGGTATGCTCGTTATCTAATCTATCCATCGTAATCTCTAGGAGCTTACATTTTTATTCCGTAACGTTTAGGAGAAGGCACGTCCCTGTCTATATCGGAATCGGAACTAGTCGGAAAATTGTAAAGTTGTCAACGGTGATCCCCTGGGATATCGATACGTACCACGCAAACTTCTCGTTGCTTTCCTTTCACCGTTAAAGAATGTGCGCACGCATCGTAACCCGGATAGCGTTCCTCGATCGTACAATCTATAGACATCGACGGCTTTTGTTTGAATCGCGAACGTAAAATCACGCCTAACTCGACCCTGACTCTACTCAACGAAACCATCATATTGCTGTTGGTATCGCGCAACAATGGTTTCGAATTTTTATATCTACATGTGTTAACTCGTCCAACCAAATAACTGTATGTATGTGTACGCATCTTTGTACGCTCCAGCTTCGCGAGAAGAACTCGAAGAAAGCATCGATTACAATATTTTACGTAATTACAATGAATAAGTAGACGTTGAAACGTTACAACGAAGATAGCAATTGTTACGAAACGCACGACCTTCGTGTATGGCAAACTCGTCGCGCAATTTTATCGCGGTATTATTTTACTTTGGCGAAACGAGACGAATTTGTTTGTCGAGAACACGATTGATGCTGACTCGAAATATTCGAAGGAGCAACGCATACTCGTGCCAACATCTTGGCGACGCATTCAAGTACCCTCGTGCGCTCACCCCTTCGTTATCGATGCCGATGCCGATGCCGATGCCGATACCGATACCGATTTAGGAACCTCGCGTTCGCATCAACTTGGAAAAACTCCCGGTTTATCTTCGAATATTTCCAATGCGTATCGATTCGATGAAACACGTTTCGAACAGTTGTAAATAATCGCGAGGTACTTTCTATTTTAACTTATTTCCTCGAAGGCTGAAAGTTGAATGGGCGGGGCTCTCTAACAAAACCGAATGGTGGTTCGTTACAATCTTAATCTTCTGGCAAAATGTGGTACGTTGGTTCGATCCAGTAACGATAACAATGATATCATCCTGAACACGATTCAGAATTTTTCCAGGTAGAATAGCAAAGAATATGGTGTTACCTAAGAAAAAAACCAAGAGAACGTGGGAAGAAAAGCGTTCCTGGTTACTCCTACCGTTTTTCTGCCAACAACTCCCAACCAATAATATGTATTTAATTACGGATTTTATCAAATTTTTAGATGGTTCGCACAATTAAAGCCACTCCGATATTTATGAAAGATACTCGAGCGTTACCGTATCATTGGTCTGTAAACAAAATGACGTAAAATTATTGAAACTGGTTTCGGTCACATTATCATTGTTATACGTATTATCTGAGGTCACAAAGGCTCGAGAAACGATACGTTTTTATTTAAGAACGAAATACTGTTCCATCGTTTTACGACGTTTAACGCGAAACACGATGAGCTTCCGAAAGAGCCAGCTTTCGAGCGCAAGGTTTCACGAAGTAATCGCGATCATAATGGTTATGGTACGCATAAATAGAGTTGACGCGAGCGCGAGTCCCTAAAGACGTACTTGAAGTAAAATATAAAAGGACGATGGATATCGAAACGGATAAACGAATAAGCTGTGAAGTACATTGGAAAAGCTCGTTCCTTGGTCATGGTAAATGGTAAATGGTAAATATTCTTTGTCGACGCTCGTTAACAACGGCTCGAATATACTTTAAGCTTTAAACGATTCACTTCCGTGATAGTCACCAGGGGATCGTCCGTCCGTGCATGCACAGCCAACGTTCCTACGAACATTGGATGGGAGTTTCATCAAGGCTGTTTCCATCTAACCAGTCGCCCCTACCATATCCGACGATCCTGCTAAAAATTATTTTGGACGTTTAAAACACCGAACGTTACGGTGTTACCGTCCAATAATCGGTTCCGTACCAATAATCGGCCAATCGAATGATCGATTATATTCTTGGACACTAGCGGTAACCCAATGCTTACCAATAAAACCAAGAAGCAGATAAGCCCACGCTTAGATAGGTTAACGAAAAATAATTTTTCAAAATCCGTCAAGCTTGTCGATCTTATCGTTTTCGTTCCTTGGTTCAAATGTTAAGCGATTATCGGACAATAATGGAGAATCTTTATCAAACTAGATCGGAACGGTTCAAACATAAATATTTACGCGAGCGAAACGAATCGAGTGGAATTGCTCGGAGACAGAGGAATTTGTTGTTGAAGTAATTCGAGTTCAAGGTTAACGATTTCTTGATTCGTTTCGTTTAATCGCACCGCGTAGCTGTGAATTCAAACTCGAACGGAATGTCGAATACTCGAGAAACAAGGGTCTCGAACGTTGGTTGCGCGCGTCCTTGGGCGAGAAAGGTGTTGCATCTCGAATATCGAGTATCGATTCAAACCGGCAACCATTACGAAGGAAAATGACCGATCGTTCAGTCGGCAACCGTGTCAATTTTAATTTCCAACTGCCAACTGCGTACACTGTACACCGTACACGCTGCACAACAACTAACGATAGGCGACGATAGGTGACGATAGCGATTAACACGGAATTATGTAAACTAGTTTTAACATTGCCATTGGCGAAGCTCGTGTAACTCCAAGTTAACACTAGGGTCGCATCGGGCAGGCGCGTGCATGATAAACAATTAGTAACGATAGAGCTCGTTTCCTGATTCGTGTACATTTTTAGATGCTTTTAGAAGTTACATCATCTTCACAGGTTACAACAGTTGTTATGGTTCAATGATTCCTATCTCTCTACGAATTTATTTTCAATCCTTATTCTTTCTTTTTTTTTCCTTTTCCTTTTCCTTTTCCTTTTCCTTTTCCTTTTCCTTTTCCATTTCCTGTTCAATAGCGAAGGAATAGAGTCGATACCAGCAACGAGAAATTCACAATATTCATAATTAACAGAACTCGTGAAATCGTTGTTTCTTCTAAAGCGTTTTCTTTCCACGCTCTTTCTCCTGTCAAACGTTTCCTTTAAAAGAAGCGGACGAAACGGCAGAACGTGTTTATCTCGAAAAGCTTTATCACGAGCGCAACGAGTGTCGGAAAAGTCTTGGCAAACACATCGTTGGCACCGATAATTTCAAGCAAGAGGCGCCCACGGTCTGCAACAGTGACGAATCGATTTCCTCCAAGTCTCTGATCAAGCGTCAGGTTGCTATATCATGCGATAAAAACATATTTATAAACTCGATCGAGCATACGTAACTATCCATCTTGGATGATTCAAGAACAATAGCGTGACATCTGTGGATGAAATTTTGGTGAAAAGTGAAAACAACAGAGACCGATCTACGGGATGTTAAATAAACTTATTCTGGGATTCGTTTTTTCTTGCGATAGCTTCGATACGTTTACCGTTCCATGTAATTTATATATGTACATTGTTCGGTTTCTAAATAGTGTAAACGAGCCAAGTAATCGGGCTTCAGAGCTCGAAACTCCGCACAATTGTGAAAAATTTTCTTTTCACTTTTCACTTTTCACTTTTCACTTTTCACTTTTGCCTTGTTTTCAATAATAGCGTAACAAAAGTAAGAAATTTGACGGCTCACAGACTCTGCGTTTGCCATGATACATACTTTTCGTAAGATTCAACGAACGGGAATCGAGTCGAGTATTCGACTTGTTCCTTCCCAAAATTTCAAAAACGCGTTGTTTTCGATCGAGTTTAAAAGCTATGGTTACTCCACCATAGTGTGGAGTGTTCCTTGGAATTTTACACAAGTTGAAACTGTTTCGGAACTATCGTTAATTCGATCGTTACCGGTGTACACAATAATACAATATCGCGGCACGTAACGTTAAATCACGCGAACGTTTCAAAGCGTTCCCTACGATCAGCACGATTTACCAGCTTTCATTCTTATTCCCCCCTACGAAACGTGGCCATCGGAGCGTAACGTAAGCGTATCTGGTGCGCCAAAGGTTAGCCACTTTCTAAGCGCATGGCACGTAGTATACTCTCGACGCACCTGGTCGGCGATCTTACGTTTAGACGTATCCTACGATACTTTGTCCAGTTTTCTTATTCTTGTGGAAAATGCCGCTCCGTATCGACCGAGTACATCATAATCTAGGTCTCCAGAACGCATGCAACTTTTTTCCAAACCATTTCCAAGCTGCAATTCTTCTTATTTTCGTCCGTCTTTCCTTCTTTTCGTCGTTTAGCGTGTACACGAAGGAACGAATACACGTTCGGCTGAAAATGAAAAGAAGAAGAAGAAGGAGGAGGACGATCGAAATCGTGAGCCCCGACGATCGGTCGACTAATTCCGAGCGGCAACGAACGGATCTCAAGGTCGTTCTGTGAATGATGGAAGAAGAGAAAAGATGGCGGCACGGGTACCGTATCCGGCGAATACAGTCCTGCTATCGACAATTGCACTTTGAGCTCGCGGTACGATAGACGTTCGACGCGTTGGAAAAGAGGTGGCGAAAGACGAGACGGGTTTGTTCGGTTGATTCGCGGGCCGCGCGCGTGAGTCATGAACGCGGCTTTCGTTGGTCGCGCACAGTTGATCGCAATTCGCGTACGCCAAGGATTCGCGAAAGATTCTTGCGTTGCGTCGTGGCTTAACCACGCCGTGATCGGCACGCGGCATGTACCATCCACCGTTCGATATCGCGTCGACCATCGATTGGATGCGATCTCATCGAGAATCGGGTGAGACCGCTCAACGCGAGCTGTTTCAGTGACGATTACATCGAGTGCGCGCGCTTCGTCTTTTTACGAGTTTTGTTATCATAAGCGACACGAACCAAGAAAACCCAGTGAACTTGTGCGAATACTAATTGTAAGTCGTGAAATACTGGTAATAAAAGCATCGATTTGAAACGCGTATTGAAGAGTGAACGTCGTGCCGTGTCGATCTATTGGCGATGCGCCACACGCGAATCTAAACCGATTCGACTAGTGTCATTCTTCGTTTCCGTTTTCGTTTCCATTTCCATTTCCATTTTCATTTTTTACTTTGATTTGGCTTTCTACGAATTAAAAAACAATCGTTTCTCGTCGATACTACTGTAATAGCAACGACACGGTTAGACAGGGATAAAAAAAAACAAAAAGAAAAGAAAGAAATAATCGGAAAGGAAGATCGGCATTAACGTTTACATAACTTGCGTATGATTTCACGTTTGCTAAGAACCGTGCACGACTAATTAGTATGTTAGCGGTTGCAGTTTTTGCATTTTTTGCATTTTTTGCATTTTTCTTCTACAATTATTCGTTTTCTTATCCTTTGAGGAGCGAGGAAACTGCAAAGAATACGTTAAGAATCTGTATTCAGATATCGTTGGCGATTTTAAATAGTCATACGGGGAGCAAGAAGAAGAGCAATTCCGAGCATCAAATTCACGTGGGTGAAGCGCGTGTCCGATTAGACGAGAGTATTTTTTCCGAGGTCAGCCTTGCCGGCCACCTGTTCGATTCTTAACCACGACGAACAACTTACGGCTGTTGCGTTCCAACGCAAGTCGGAGCAAAACGCCCGATTGCTGCCTAATCGGTCCAACCGATATCTCTTGTAATCTTTAAACGTTTATATCTTCTAGATGGCAAAACACAAATTCATAGGTAAAACACCGTGGACAATGATACAGTAACACTCGAAACACTCTTTGTTTTTCCCTCTGTCTCCTGTTTCTCTCGCTTCTTATTTTTTGATCGTTGGACATTTTTCACTGCGCGTACGCGGACGCATCGATAACGGAAATATCTTATCGTTGATTGCGTCACTGTTTCAATCTCAATTGGCCTTTTTCCCAAAAAGGATATCAATTTTCAAAAGAGATTTCCAAGGAAAATGATGAATTGGTATTGCGCATCGACGTCAAACGTGTCGTTGCTTCGAAATTTTGGCCACGCTCCAGAAACACTCGAAACGTCGAGTTGGCAGAGCCTGTTTCTAATTTTTTTCCCAACGAAAGGTCCTGTCAAGAGTTGACCGATAAACTCGGTTCGAGCTGCGCCAGTGACACTCCTGTTCGACAACTCTACCTTACCATCCAACATCTGTTTTCATGTCGAAGACAATTTTTTGTTCCTTTTTTATTTCCGATTAAAAGTCGATAAGAAACAAACGTGCTTCGAAGGAAAAAGAAGGGTCTCGTAGCGCGAAGCAGCAAAGATAACGATGAATTATATGTATAGTCACTTGAAAGAAGCGTAACAAAAAGCGTATTAATTCAAAGATAGGAAATGCGTCTTGTTACCCTCGTTAGATCAAAATGCACCGACACCAAGTTTACGACGTACTCGTTTAAAGCTGCACTTTTGTTAATCTCTACTTTTTATTTGCTATTTTAATTACCCAATTATTGTTCTTTGTAAAAAGAAAAAAATAGGTCTCGAAATGATGATCGAACAGTAGAAACGCTCTCTCGACGTTAATATTTATGTATATATATGTATACATATATTTTTTTTCTTTTTTTTTCCTCTTCATGCAGTTGTGTTCGAGTTTCTCGCAGCACGATCGCTGGAATCCGGTCTGAGTTAGGTAGACGCTATCGCTTATCAGCATCTACCGCTGATAACGGTCTAACCAAGTCGAGTTGGCCGGTCGAGCGCTTATCGTTAAGGGGAAATGGACCCAGTTCTTCGTAGCCGGCCGTTGATGCGCAACCTCGCATCGTTCGTTTCCATTTTTTTTTTTTTTTTTACCAGTGACCGATTGGCTTTTTTTTTCTTCTCCCTCGGAGTGTCGTCCCAACGCACGTTTCAACTGGACTAGGTGTGACTTCCTCGGACCAGACATCTCGCGGATTATTCAATGTTCGCACGATGCACGTCGCACAACGCACGATGATAACGATCACAGTCGATCGGTCGAAAAATTCCTCTCCGATCGTCGTTTGACGCGATTCGTTACCGCTGCGTTTCGAGAATCGTTACTTTTCGTGCCTCTTCTTTCCTCGGCCCGACGTCGAAAGGTGCGTCATGTGTATGTTTCCCCTTCTCTTTGCTCGAGAAATTGGTACCGTTTCTACCTCTTAATTCGAACGAGTCCAATTTTTTCGTCCGACACAACAGCATTTTGTTACCACGATAGTTTAGGATTATAGAGATCGGTCCGGGAAATGAACTGGTGTAAGACGAGCTCGCGAATACTGAGCGATAAAAGCTGTTGAAAAAAATCAAGTTTGAGATCGACGAATCAACACCTTCGAAATACGCGTGCGTGGCAGGTCTTTATCGGTCGGTTCGATGTATACTAGAATACGGTAACCGTAACACCATTATTTTCATTACGCACTTTTATCTTTTTTTACTCGTTACTTTTTTTTCTTTATCTTACGTTATTACTTTTTTTCTCCTTTTTATCGGCAATAGAAACTTTTTTAACCTTCTTTTTAGAAACAACGCTTTAATCTTTCGAATTGCAAAATAATCGAAGATCCTTGTCCGCGGATTCAAGATATCGAAAACTTTGTAAAACGAGGTTGGTTGATTGCGAAGATAGCATTTCAATCCTAAAAGTTTGCCACGGTTGAGAAAAGCTTTCATGTTTTTATCAAGTGTGCCTGTGCGCGTTGCTGCTTTTTGCTTATCGATACTTTTATATGTATATATTATATATGTTATTGTTGGCAACGAAAGAGAGAGAGAGAGAGAGAGAGAAAGAAAGAAAGAAAGAAAGAAAGAAAGAAAGAAAGAAAGAAAGAAAGGTATAGACCGGCAAAGAATAGTTGGCTGGATCGTGTCTCGTTCCTCGTGCCTCGTGCCTACGTGCCTCGTGCTTCGAGTTTTGGGTAATAAATGTGAAGCATGTCGAAAGTGATAATCGTCCCTTCGTCGACGAAGATCGTCGTCCAACGAAGCAACCAAGGGATCCTTAACGAGGATAACGCATGTTTTTCTAACAGAGATATCGAGCTGCCAAGCTGTCCAGCGAAGTCGATCCACTCGGTCAGTGAAGAATCCGTGTCGAAGAATTACCAGTGCTGGCCAACGTTCGAACCTTTTTTCCACTAATCGTTGACGCCGCACGGAAAGTGATCAAAATTACGAGCGTTTCTCCGTTTCTTCCGACAGAGTCATCCAAATTCGTTCGACGCGATAATCTCAAAGTCGAAAGATGGAAGGTCGAGAAAGATCGTTCTCCCGAACTCAACCGAGCAGAAGCTCGATTCGATCGCAAACCGGACGGAAGAATTGTGAGATGAGCTACGCAACGACGGAGAATCAACGTCAGGTGTCTGGATACCGAGCTAGCAAAGAACCAACGAGTCCCACCTCGATTTCCGGAAGGTACGTGGCATCTCACACACCGATGGAAAATCTGAAGCAGTGGGAATTGGTAGAATGCGATCGTGGTTTGCGAGTAGTGGAAAAGAAGAACGCCGCGAATCCTCATTCGAGTGGCGTCGTAGAAACTTCTCCTCGAACGAGCGCCGCTAGCAACGATACCGCTCCGCTCGTTACCAGAACAACTGTGCCGGAGAACCTTTCGATCGACGCGAGCCTCGAAGAGAAATTGAAGGCCTTCAAAGACTCCAAGATCGTCCAACCCATTATGGTGGCTCAACAGAAACGTTCCGACCACGCGAAAATCCCGATTAACCTCGACTTGATACTAAACCAACGAAAAGGCTCTGGCATAGAGAGCACGGATATGCTTCAGCGGCTAGAGCAGCAGGTCAAGGCCATCGAAATGGACACTCTCGCAGCCAGAACGCGTCAGTTGGAGTTCAGTTCGGATTTCGAGTCCGACATTCGATATAGCGACCTTCGATACAAGGAACACGAGGATCTACTCCGAAACGTGACGGATGACGAGGCCGAGGGGTAACATTTTCTCTCTTCTCATCCTAAATTCGCAATACGTTATCCCGATGTTCCACTTTCCATCTGTCGTTTTTCTATTTCTGTTTCTCTTTCTGTTTCTTTTTCTATTTCTTTTTCTTTTAATTAATATATTCAATTTCTCAATTTATATATTTATTTTTTGATTCCTTTAAAATCTATTTTATTCTCTTTCTTTCGTTCGTTCGTTCGTTCGTTCGTTCGTTCGTTCGTTCGTTCGACCGTTCGACCGTTCGTCCATTCGTCCGCTCGTCCGTTCGAAAAAAACCCAACTCCACGCTTCGTCTTTCGGCTCGTCTCGTTGAATAACCACGAGCGAGCGCATCCAAGGCACATCGATTTAACGTAAAACCGTAGGAAATCCATGAAACGAGATGTTTAAATGACAACGATAAATTAAAATGAAAAGGACTTCTCCGTTGCACCGCGGAGACGCAACGAGGAATTCGACGGGAAATGCAGGCGTCCCGACGAAGAAAGTCTCCACGAAATTATCAAGGACAGCCTCGGACACGAGACGAGGGCAGGAAGCGGAAATACCTCTTCGAGCGCAAACCAGGGTACAGCAAACACGCACGTATGCACGACCCATCGTCGCGAAGAAAGATCATCGGAATCAACAACAGCGACACAGATCAGACATCGTGCAGAAAGGTGGTCAAAACGAGAAGGAGGTAGATATTGTTTATAACGGACGCCGTGCCGATTAGAAATAGATGTTGCAAATTCTTTCGGAACGTTTTTAATCGTTAACCTTCGTAGGGAAGATGGGGTGTTGGAGGAGATGGAGGGGGGGGGCAAAAAAATAACGGTGTTTCTTCTCAATTTTATTCTTCTTGTTTTCTGTTTTTTTCTTTCTTGTTTTTTTTTCTTTTTTTTTCTTTTTTTTTAACGTCACCGTTTTCTATAGTATTGTCAATCGTTGAAACTGACCAGGTTGAACCGTCGGATTGAAACGACACGCGACGATCAACGATCGTGTACGTTCATCGTCGTAGCTGCGATTCCTCGCCTAACAACCAAGTGTTCAACGAATGCAACAGCGTAAACGTATCTGCGTGCTCGAATCGCCCACGTGGATATCTTCTCTGATCGTTCGATCGTGCGAAAAAAGTATCGCCTCACAATCGCGAGACCCTTCGAAGCCCACTAACCATCTTTGCGCTACGTGTTACGCGTTACTCGTTACCCCTTTACCCGTTAAGCGTTTCATCTTGCCTCTGTTTCTTACTTTTTATTTTTCCTCTTCCCTTTTCTCCTTCGATCAACAGATTGCACGCGTTTCGTTTAAAAATTTTTTCCAATACCACGTTGCATGCACCAGTTTTTTCGCGCGTTACTTTCTTTGCCAAGTCTCGAATAGCACAGCATTCGATATGCGAGTAATGTCGCGATACATTGGTACGTTATAACTTGCCAGCAACGCAATCGTTACCTGTTTCTCTTTTTCCTTTCAACGAATCAGACTTCGATATCGTTAATTTGAAAACAACGCATCGTTGCATTGGTACACTTTGATTCGGCCGTCGTTTGGTGATGTTACAGTTGTTCAATTTTAACGCGATAGGTGTTCAACGAAAAGGCGGCTGGTTAAGCTGAGATGTTTTGACAAAAAAACTTGTTCATTGTCAACTCTGGTTGATCAGCTGACCAGACGAAAACTTGGTTTCGATCGCGCAACAGGGGAGAGCGGCAGTGGTGATGCGAGAAAGTCGCCGAGAGGGGTTACTGGGAGACGGGATAGTGGTGGCACTTATTTCCGTGGTTGGCGCATGCGCAGAACACGATCGTCATCCTCATCGTCGCCGTTGTCACCGTCGTCGTCGCCGTCGTTGTCGTCGTCGTCGCCGTCGTTGTCGTCGTCGTCGCCGTTGTCGTTGTCGTTGTCGTTGTCGTTATCGTCGTTGTCGTCGTTGTCGTCGCTTTCGCCGTCGCCGTCGCCGTCGTTGTCGTTGTCGTCGCTTTCGCCGTCGCCGTCGCCGTCGCCGTCGTTGCCGTCGCGATGGTGGTAGTGGTGAACACCGTTGCGATGATCGTGTTAAAGCAGCTGTACAGGAGACAGACAGACAGGGAGAGTTAGAAAAGCTCGGTTCTCAAGGGTGGTTCGCTTGCACGCTAGTAGAACGGGGGGGCGGCATTACGCGTATTGATTCTCCTTTCGCATCCCTCTGGCCGACAAGCGAGTCTCTGTACGGTGAACGAAGACGAGAGAGAAAAGGTAGTCTCGCCACACGGTCGTCGTCGGACGATCGCGACGACGACCAAACGATTCTCGGCGTCGCATCTTTAGAGTTAAATCGTGTGCCGATATACCTTGGAAGTGTTCGATTCACCATCGATCCTAGAACGAGGATGCGGTTCGCTGGATCCTCGCTCGACCTAAATCAAAAACGAAAGCCGCAAATTGTGATTAGTGACGTCAAACGCGTTCGTGTTCGCGTTCGCGTTCGTGGCACGTCTCTGGATCCTCTGCTTCAATCGTTGATCGCCGTTTCTTTTTCATTTCGTTCGAATGTCATTCAATCATCGAACTACGAAACAAATTGGTTTGACAGTTCGGCACACGCAACGCCAACGTTCGGAAGATCTATGTTTTTCGACATCGATGCGCACTCGCTGTCTTCCTCGTATGCTATCACCGGTGAAGCTTGTCGGTGATTTTGAGTAAAAATTTCTAAAAAAAATTAGTTCCAATTTACCAAAGTGTGCCAATCGACAGTGAGAACAACCGAGTGTGTCAAATTGTGTTGAAGTGTGTACACCTTCGTCGACTTTGATCAGCCAATTTTCGATGCAAACGTGGCGAACAGTGTCCAGTTATTTGAGTCGAACGATAGACAACCTGCTTCTTGTGATTAATATTTTCGACGTTTCGAAGCTCTCTGATTCATTTAGAGCGTACACGGAAGGAAAAGAGGAAGAAGCTCCTCGAGAATCATCGTGGAAACGATTCCAGCGATACAGCGTTCCGTTTTAACCTCGACACGCGCGCGCAGTTCTGTGATTGCCTATCGCAACCCTTCGAATTTTTCCCCTTCTCTTTCTTTGCCGCTTTGATTCAAAGTCAACGTCACCTTGTACTTTCGGGAAGAATGTTTTTTTTTTTTTTTTTTTTTTTCTTCCGTTAACTCGATTATTCCCGATACGATACGATATCGTATCGTTCAAACGTGCTTACCGTTTCAAATAGATCGACCAAAAAAAATACCTGTGTACCTGATTATACGAATCGTACATCGTTATTCCTCGCGAAGGACCAAATAAATTAGTTATTCCACATCGTCTTTGTAATTTCACGCGTGCACGTATTATCGAGATGATTTATGTTTGAGCGTGTCGTAGAAGAAGAAAAATGGCCAACGAAGAGAACAAAGGAGAAACGAAAGATCCCGACACGGTTGTTCCGATTGTTCGGATATTTTCTTAGTATCTTGGAAGCAGTCGCTTATGTTTGTTGAGTGCATCGCGTAAAGGTGAAAGTGTTGCGAACAACATCTAAGATTTCAAATGCGCTATCGCGGAAAGTGACTGATACCTGCTCGATTCTATCCCCGATTCTACGTCGACTCTCTCGTCTTTCGACGCGTCGAAGAAAGACTGGTCAAACTGGCGGCCTCGAAAGTTGCTGCAGCCACCTCTTGCAAGATGGTCACTCGTGGCCACACGCGGGTAATTGACCCCAAAGAACTTGCGATTATCATGATCGATGAACCTTTCCAACGTTGTACTTCTGATTTCTTTTCCTATTTCAAATCAAATTACATTTCTTTTTTTTCTTTTTCTATTATCGTACACGATCAAAGAATTTATAGACAGATTTTCGAAAAAATGTGATTTAGCCAGTTTGCACGTTGATAAATCGTGTGACGAATAGAGAGAGAGAGAGAGAGAGAGAGAGAGAGA
>SMSQ01020922.1:0-13481 GCA_019453375.1 Ctenoplectra terminalis
GATCTAATTTATTAAAACAATGATAAAAACGACGATTTTGAAGAAAATCGAGTTTAATATATTACATTAAAAATTGGGGATGCAAATTTCAACGAATTTCGAGTAAAAAATTTTTTCGTACGAACAAGGCAATTTATCGAAACTTTAGAATTTCTCGAACCAAAAAGAGAAAATTAAAATAAGTATAACTCAATGAACTAAATAAATATAATTAAACGTATCTCTCACTAAATGCCTAAAACTGATTTTACGATCCACGTAATTATTTCTGACACAAAATTAAATAATTAGAAATTGAAGTAACCAATTTATTGGAATTTCTAAACAAGGATGTTTGAAATAAAAATAATTTAACGAACCCTGGATTAAATAAAGATATCTTTAATTAAACTGTCGATAAAATATTAAAAATCAAAATAATCGGAAATCAATCATCCATAATGTGAATGCAATGTCAGCGAAATGCTATAAATATATATTTAAATAATTCCGTCGGGAATCTTTCAAACAGTATTCGAATGCAACAAATTAATCAGATCAACCATAACTGACAAGAAAAGTCGCTCAGCGTGTACTCAAGTAATTACACATTCAACGGAACTGTAAGATCGACCGGTGAAAGGGCCCGCAATATACCGAGTCAATGAAAATTTTAATAACTTGGATAATTTAATGAAATATCGCGCGGACAGGCGCCGGTGACTGCTTTATCACGAACGTTATCTCGTATTTGTGCACAAATATAATAAGCAGCATGCGGCAAAATTACATTTGCAGCTATCAAAGGCGATTTCAGTTTAATCAACGTCACAGTTTCATCTGTTCCCACGTCAACCACGCCACCTCTCTGTGTGCACAGATGTGTTTTAATAAAACAATTCAATGAATGTAAATTTCTTTGCAAAGGAATAATCGAGGAAAAAATAATCGACAAGTGTATGAAACAGAAGAAACGTGGAGAAATTTTCCATTAAAAATTGTATCAAAAGTCATGCGACACTCGAGCCCCACGAAGATTAACTTTTCCTATTTACAGAGACACGAAACGACTGAAGCCCCGTTTGATTTTCCAATATTTGCCTTCAAATTGTCGCCCATAAATATGCATGTCGAGACAGTCGGCGGCACGCAAAACCAATATTTAAGCGACAACATCGTTTTCGCGTCTGATACTCCGTTAACTGCGCCATTTTAAAAATCCAATTCGATGGATACGCGGCTCTCTCAACCGATCGCCATTACGGAAAACAAAGTCAACGTCGTGTGATGTAATTAATCTATCGTTCGTGATTAAACTGTCGATTATCATGCGTTTGTAAAGTTGCGCAGGACTCGCTTAACATTAGAACTACCGAGGTGGTCAAAACGACCGGTTTGCAATTTCTCGTGCAAATTCTATAAATCTGTAATGATGCATTTTTCGGAATCAATCTTTTTTTTTTTTGTGTAACAAAAATTAATAAAGATCTATTTCTCTTATATTTTATATTTTTTTTTTATAGTTATTACTTTGAATTGTTTTTAAACCTACCGATGATTAAAGTAGACCTATTTGTACCTAAAGAAATAAAAATGATAGGTATTCTAAAAAATATTTAATAAGGTAAAGAGCTAAGATCTTTAGCTATATTTTTCACAGAAAAACATGAAAAATTGCTCAAACTGAATCGTTGAAAATTTATATAATTTCTAAATTTATATAATTGCTCAAACTGAATTGTAAATTTATATAATTTCTAAATTTCTAAATTTATATAATTGCTCAAACTGAATTGTAAATTTATATAATTTCTAAATTTCTAAATTTATATAATTGCTCAAACTGAATTGTAAATTTATATAATTTCTAAATTTCTAAATTTATATAATTGCTCAAACTGAATTGTAAATTTATATAATTTCTAAATTTCTAAATTTATATAATTGCTCAAACTGAATTGAGATTCGAGACGCGGGTCTTTGGTATAACTTTATTTAATTTGTTTCTTGCGTAAAAATCCGCAGTTTATTAATAGTGGACTAACATTTTTGAAAGTTATACGCGTTTTCTCCAATTTCCATTATTATACCTCAGTCAAAACAATGTTTCACGGATTAGGTCCGCTTTCCAGCAGAATTTCCTAAACATGTCTCTGGTTAAAGCAGGCTTTAAGGCTGACGATCTTAGAATAGAACGAAACAAAGTGGACTAGTGTCACTGAAACTAGCTATTTTTGTTACGTGATGCTCTAAATTTATAGTAACAAATTTTGTGTTATTTGTAATTCTGTTCATTGTTACATAAATGTAACAATAAAAATGAAAAAAGAGTTCAATATGGATTGGGAGAGAAGATAATTGATTACGAATAAAAAAAAATTTTCTCAATATCCATACATGTTAACAATAGCTATTTACCGCTTTAACTCTGTGTCAAATGCAAAGCATTGAAATGTTACACCTATTTTGTATTTGCTCATTTTTAATCTTGTAAATTGAACTTATAGTTAAATTAAAAATTAAACTTTATCATAAATATAACGTGTCTTTGTTATATTTGAATCATAATCTGCGCGACGAGAGCGACTCGTCATTGTAGGGCAAAGGGTTAAGTCATCGAGCGAGGAATAAATTTTGTAAGGTTATATTTCTTTTATTTAGTGATGAATAACTAAAAGATATATTTCTTCATTTTTGTCTTCGCACATAGGACATAGGCACATAGGATTATTTGGTTTAATAATAACAATTACTTAAGTTCAAATATTACTATTAATCAATACACGGCTCTCCTCGCTACTCTCTTCCCTCGCGACACTCGTACAACAAAAATCGTCGCTCCCCGAACATTCACTTACTTAACACGTTGAGCGCCACGCGTATTTCTAAGACAATCCCGTTCAGGCCACGAGCGCCGCTTATACGCACTGGTATTGAAAGGGCCTGTGTTTCCGATCCCATTAATACTGTAATAATACCAAATTAAGTAAATTTTAAATAAATTTTGTGTAATTCCGCAAAATAGTGTAAAATTTTATAGTTCTCATGTTACACGCTGTCAGCCACCGATGGTTGACGCGACCTAAACAGAAAATCTAGTGTCAGCCACCGATGGCTGACGTGGTGCTCAACGTGTTAAGTACACATCCCTCAATCGCTCTATCTTTTTCCAACATACATCACTTTTCACTTGCACCCAAAATCTTCGCATCCATTCCTTCCAATCGCACAGTCACGTAGACTTCGTTCTCACGGCCCAGTTTCTCAGTCCCAAACATACCCTAGACATAACCCAGACACTCTTCGCTAACACTCTTTCGACCACCCAAGATTCGTCCACGGTCACACTTTTCCAAACATACCCGGGTCAGTCTCACTCGCAACCATAAATCCATTCGCACCACCACTGAATAGGCCCATCCATTGGCGTCGTCCCGTCGCCGGTATTGGCGACTCTTAAAATTGTAGATTTATAAAATTTCTATAAAAAATAATGAACCAGTCATTTTGACTGGTTCGGTAGTTCTAGTGTTAAACCGCGACGAGCGCTTATACGCGCTCTCCGTGTCGCGGAATCAAAATTTCTGAGCGCGTGTATGCGTCCACAGTGGCCAAGGGGTTAAGTCACAGCCCGCATCGATTAAAAAAGAAAAAAAAAAAAAAATCAATAAATCCAATTGAACTTACCCGTACGGGCAAAAATTCATCTGTCGCTCGGAAATGCGTGTCCCTGATCCATTGCATCGTCCCTGACCATCGACGAACGATGTGATTTACACGATACCACCGAAAGTTACGCGACCAAATGATTTACGCAACGGCGCAACGAAAATTACGCGACGAAATGATTTACGCAGCAACGCAACGAAAATTACGCGACGAATTGATTCGCGAAGCAACGACGAAAATTACGCGACCGAACGATTAACGCGACACCGACGAAAGTTACGCGACGAAGCGACAACGTGCGAACGAATCATCGAAACGCTACGAAGCAACACGCACGCGAGATATGTAAATAAAAAATTATTTCCAGTGTTTTACGGTTTCGTCTTTAAGCGTGTTAGAGAGTCTCTCGTAGAACGAACCCTTCGAACGCGTACAGAAGACTGATCGTTCGACGTGTAGCGCTCCGTCCGCTGTTTACGTTTCGATATCGCGCCGCGTTTCGATTCCTGGATACTGTCGTATGGCCTCGAGCGCGAGAATTTCGAGAACTGACAGCTTGATTAGAAATTGTTCACATTTGGATGCATTCAGAGTGGTCCGGATCAAACCATACTCGTCTCCGCGCTTTTATACAAATTATTCGCCTGCGTGAATGTTGTAATAGATACGAAGAATATAATTTGATTTTATTTGTGATTTTTTATTCTTTATTTGATATAAGTTTTCATATATCGATCGATACTTGCTTCGATGTATGTCACTTGTTTGTTCTTAATCGCGGCGCGAAGCCAACACTTACGCCGGCCGGTGTAACCGCTCTGTGATTGGCCAATCCTTTTTTGGATGATATCTCGTTAACGAAATAGAATTCGGGATTTTTGTTGAGGAAAGAGTTGTTTCGAATTACTCCGGGAATTATTTTTTACGGGAATTTACGATGTTTTAGAGAAGGGTTTTTTATGGCACTTCTCTAATTTTTTGCACTTCACTGATGTTACTGTGGCACGTGTAATTTTCTACAGAAGTTGTTTTAAATTGAACTCTGTATTTACTTTGATCAAAATATTCGTATTTTCTTATTTTCAAATAAAGGAAATTAATGAAATAAATGAGAAATTGTGAACGTTTATAATTTTTTTGTTTCCACAACACTTGTTCCTCTTGCAGTATATATTTTTTCAAATATCTAATATTGTAATTTTTTTTTAGCGCAACATGGGTATGCTTTAATCGTCCCTAATTTTAGTTTTAATATTAGGTTGCTACAGAAATTCTGTCCGCTGTAGAACATAGTGAAATTATTGATAACAATTTTTCATTTGATCGTTGACAATTTTAACGGACCAATAATCAAAAAATCTCTGATTGTTCGCCTGAAAAAACACATCTTTTAATCATCACCGTGGATACCGATCGTCATATAAGCTTCTAATACTTAATTAGCTCGTACAGCAAAACATGATTCCCGTTTCATCCCGTATCGTCAACCGAGCAGCTGGTTCAAGTTATCACGTAATTGTCAGTCCAGGAACTCGCGGGATCGAGAGCAGAACAGCAGAGACAGAGAGGGCCTCGTTGCTCTCGATCCTCTAATTACCAGCAATTACCGTTGCCTAATCAATTACGGTAACGCAATCTGCTTGCATGGCTAGCATCCGCTGGCCAGCCACGGTAATTGTGCCACCCTTGGCCATGCGTTTTCGACCCCTTTTCCAAAATGGTCCCTCATCGTCGCTGTTTCGAAGGAGCTCTCGATATTCTGCAAATGGGCTACAGAATCCCATCTCATCAAACTAATTGACAAATATCATTGTTTTCAATTAGGAATCTTCAGAATAATATATTTTATTCTTCGCATCTTATTAAAATAAATTGACAAACATCGTAGTCTTCAATTTGGAATATTATTAGAAAATAATATTTTTTATTCTTTGCATACTATCGAACTAATTGACAAACATTATTGTCTTTAATTAAGAATATTCTTAGAAAATAATATGTTTTATTCTTCGCATCTTATTAAAATAAATTGACGAACATCATTGTCTTCAATTTGGAATATTCTTAGAAAATAATATTTTTTATTCTTCGCATCTCATTAAAATAAATTGACAAACATCGTTTTCTTTAATTAAGAATATTCTTAGAAAATAATATTTTTTATTCTTCGCATCTTATTAAAATAAATTAACAAAGATCATTGTCTTCAATTTGGAATATTTTTAGAAAATAATATTTTTTATTCTTCGCGTCCTATTAAAATAAATTGACAAAGATCATTGTCTTCAATTTTGGAATATTATTAGAAAATAATATTTTTTATTCTTAGCATCTTATTAAAATAAATTAACAAAGATCATTGTCTTCAATTTGGAATATTTTTAGAAAATAATACTTTTTATTCTTCGCGTCTTATTAAAATAAATTGTCAAAGATCATTATCTTCAATTTGGAATATTCTTAGAAAATAGTATGTTTTATTCTGTGTGTTGCTATTTCGAAGGAGCTTTCGATATCTTGCAAATGGGATATAGAATACTATCCTATCAAAATGGTTGACAAACATCATAGTTTTCAATTAGAAATCTTCTTAAAAAATAACATGTTTTATCCTTCGTATCTTATCAAATTAACTGACAAACACATTATTCTCTTCAATTAAGAATCTTCTAAAAAAATAATATACATCTTATTCTCCCTGCATATTTCTATAACAGTTCCAATAAACCACTCACAAATAACCCATTTATTACAAAATCCAGTCAAATAAAACTTCCTCAGAAGTTACACCGACCATTGCCTACTTATTCAACACTAACAACGTGTCATAAATCAAAATTATTGTTGGAATACTTAAAATCACGCGCCAGAATTCGTGAGCCTTTTATGTTTTTCACGCTTGCGGCGTGCGAGTAGTAGAGTTTGTGTCTGTGCCGCAATATAGCCTAGATTTTTCTTCTACCTTGTACAAAACGCTTGAAATAAACAAAATTAAACATGTTCATTTGCTTTAATTTAAAACAAAACTAACAATTATCGAAAGTCTCGAAGTCTCGCACCTTCCGACCGCGAGAATATCTATTCTTTGTTACTTCATCTAAATACGGATTACGAAATCTACCCAACGGAACATCGTCCACCTACCCAACAATAATAAAGAACAATTTATCGAAGGCAACTTTCTCCTCCTTGTTGTTGTCCTTTTTGTTCATTTCGCCGATTCAATAAAGGAAGAAGATCGCCGGGGTGAAGGCGAGTACATAAGTAATCGGCGTTTATGGGAGGTGGCACACCAGGTCTCGTCGTACGTCGTACGACCGTCGATTTTACGAGCGACTTCTCGCCAACGACGACCGCCGTCGAGTATTTTGTTTAAACAGAGTCGAGCTGCGACTCAGATAAGCCAGCTGCTCGCTGTTCCAACAGCGATTCGCTTCAACGGCCGGTTGAAGGGTGCAGTTATGGGAAATAAGATGGCCGACTTGGTACCGATAACGTTGGACGCATTCGCGCCGTTTTCTGGCACAATTTTTCAGGTTAGAAACAGGCTGGAAGAATTTATTTGACGGGCGTGCACGGTGGAGGAATTAAAGAAGAAGAAAAGAATTAATGGAGAGAGATTTTTTTGAAGGTATTAATTATTTAAAAAATTGTAAATTAACGGTAAATTAATTCGGCGAGTAGTTGTTTTGGTGTTGATGTTCGTTAGTGATTTTAGTATGAAGTTCTAGGGGATTTTAGGAACAGTAATTATTTTAAAGGGGAGTTCGTTGATATGTAATTTTAAGTTTATAAAATTACCGGGGATTAGATTGTTTTGATTATTTGAAAATTGCAGAATTGATTTTTGTGGTTGTTCTGTAAATGTTTAAAATTATTTTGGCAAGTGTCTGTTTGTCCGTTGATTGTTAATTATTTCGGTATGGAATTTTAGGGAAATTTAGGAACAGTAACTATTTTAAAAGAGAGTTCGTTGATTCCTAATTTTTATTTTATTTTAGGTTATTTTAATTATTTAAAAATTGCGGAATTGATTTTTGTGATCGTTCTATGAATAGATTGAAAATTATTTCGGAATGGAATTTTAGGGGATTTCAGAAGAATTTGTTGATTCCTAATTTTATTTTATAAAATTATTATAAATATTAGCTTATTTTAATTAACTAAAAATTGTAAGTCAATCCTCATTAGCATTTTGTGAAGTAATTATAAAATAACAAAGTTGTACTTGTTTATGCTTTGAACGTCAGTGATTTTGTTTCGGAATTCTGGAGAATTTTTATGGGAATGAACCATTTTAAAAAGAACATTCATCGATCGTAGCTTTGATTTTGCGAAATTATGATTGACAGCATTCATAGAAGCATTCGAATTTCTAATATGCACAAACGGAATGGGTTATTCCGCGAAATCACCTGGGGTTTTGTAAAAGCCTCAAATCAAGCGCTTTTAGCGAAATGTACTGGTAGCTGCAACATCATATGCTGCATGAAATTTTGATCATTCAACCGTTGTGGTACTTCAAAGAAAAAGACCTCCCCATTTTTCACTTTCACCGAGTTTTAACGTTAACCGATAACAGGAACAATTTCTCTTCTTTTACCACCTTCTGAATGGTTCCATATTTTATAATAGACAAGCTATTCACAAATTGAGAGATCATGAATAGCGAATTTCAAGAACTTGTTTCATAAAAGGTTCTTTGCTGCAAAGTTAAACACCGAAGACGGATCATCTGGTCCTGAATATTATTTTACGTATTATACACGTCTAATTTTTCTTCTTTAATGTTTTTACACAATTTTTAAAAATCTACTTTTGAAAAGTAAGAAAATTCACATGTTCATATAATGGATCGTTTTGAACTATTTTCAATGCTTTCTTAAAGAGTTTCGTGTTCGAGGGTTAATTTCACATTATGAGGCACGTATGCAGGTCAATTAAATTTTCTTTTAAGACAAAATAAGCAATTCGTATTTGCTTAGAAAAATTTTACAAATTGAATACTGTATTTTCTGTTTAAAAGTACATTTCGTTTCGGTTTCTTTCGATCTCGTCGATAGTTATAGTGTTCAGTAACTCCTTCTAAACATCTTTCAAAATTTTACTATTTCCTAAAACCTACTTCCTAAAAATAAAATGTTTCTAATTCAAATTTTCCTCTTAAACCTCTCTTTCGAAATTTTACTATCATCTAAAATCTTTCTGATTAAAGTTTCTTTGTTCAACATCTGAATATTTTTCTCGAAACTTTACCATCACCTAAAACCTAATTGCTAAAAATAAAATATTATTAACATCTAATTATTAAAAATAAAATATATCTAATACAAATTTCTCTTCTAAACACCCATTCCAAAACTCTTCCATTCTCCAAAACCTAATTATTAAAAATAAAATATATCTAATTAAAATTTCCCTCCTAAACATCTCCCCCAAAACTTTACCAATTTCAAACACCTAATTATTAAAAATAAAATATATCTAATACAAATTTCTCTTCTAAACACCCATTCCAAAACTCTTCCATTCCCCAAAACTCAATTATTAAAAATGAAATATTTGTAACTAAAATTTCCTTTCTAAACACCCATTCCAAAACTCCTCCATTCCCCCAAAACCTAATTATTAAAAATAAAATATATCTAATTAAAATTTCCCTTCTAAACATCCCTTCTGAAACTCCTCCATTCCCCTAATTATTAAAAAAGCAATATTTCTAATTAAAATTTCCCTTCTAAACGCCCATTCCAAAACTCTTCCATTCCGCAAAAACTTAATTATTAAAAATAAAATATATCTAATTAAAATTTCCCTCCTAAACATCTCCCCCAAAACTTTACCAATTTTAAACACCTAATTATTAAAAATAAAATATATCTAATACAAATTTCCCTTCTAAACATCCCTTCCGAAATTCTTCCACTCCCCAAAACCTAATTATTAAAAATAAAATATATCTAATACAGATTTCCCTTCTAACACGTCCCTTCCAAAACTCTTCCACTCCCCCGAAAACCTAATTATCAAAAACAAAAATTTTGTTTCCAACAAAAATTTCCCCATTCAAATAACTCTCCACCCAGCCATCCCCCTGGAACCTCTCCCATTTCCCAAAACTTAAATCCAATACCCAACGAATTCCGCCGAAATACGACACAATCGAAACTACTGGCTCGTAAAGAACTGGAAAATCGGAACGAGCCGGTATTATTTCATAAACGCCGATACGTGGAGCCGATAACGGAAGTACAGCGTCAGGGATCGCAACATGGCGCCGAAAACTATACTGCAGTTATATAGACATAAATTCAGTCCAAGTACACAGGGGGTTCCTTGGGCGGTAAAACATCCAGTCAACCCCATAAATCCGTTGCACTGGTAACACACACGCTCGCCCATCGACTCGTTATTATTTTAGCGTCTACAGGCACGATCTCGTGGACATCGAGCGAGAGAAGGAGAGGCATGAAATGGATCTTGGTTGTTGCTCGAGCTCGATAAACCGCGGTATCAATCATTACTTTAGCCGTGTAATTGAACGAGAAAGGAGGAGAGACCGAAAAGAGAGGAGGATGAAGGAAGATGCAAGGAGGGGAAAAAAGGAAGACACCGAGTCGGAAAGGAGGACCTAGAAAGTCACGGTAACGAGCTTTTTCTCTGGCTGCGTGGGAGCCATTCGAATGGGCGTTGCTATAAATATATACAGGGTGTTTCGCTGACATCCAACGTTTCGTGTATATTGGGTGATCCAAAGTTAATTTAACAATAGGTTTAACGGTAGAGCTAACGACGATTAACCCTTTGATCCTCGAAGTGCGGACAACGGAATACGAATGGCGGCCGGATCTCGAGAGACTCACGATAGAAAGTTATTAACACATTGACGACGGGACCTTGTTTCTGTAAAACTTACTAAGGAATAAAGTTACGATCGAATAAATTCTAGGTTATATACTTCCGAGAATAAATTGTATTCTAAACATAGCTCTTAATTTCAAATTTAAACCGAACGAATAATTTTTTAAAAGCAGCCTTGCATATATCGTCGTTTCCTATTCTCACCTTTTCAAGATCTGAAATACAAAGCACGAGAAATCTCGTCCTCAATGTGTTAATATTGGGCGAGTGCAGAAGTTCGTACCCGATTTTGAATTAAAATAGAAGTAATTTGGCATGTAAAATATTTTTTTTTATTAATCGATTATATTATCTCCGTTGCTTTGCACGATCTTGTTCCTATCTTGCAATAATGCACAAGGTGATCGTCGATTAACTTGGCTTACCATTTCTCCGATCTTCATGCGTATTAGCAATTCGCGTCTTTGACACTCCGTCAAACGCAAAGTATTGAAATATTACATGTATTTTGTACTTGCTAATTTTCAATCTTGTAAATTTAAATTACAGTTAAAGTTAAAGTTGAACTTTGTCATAAATATTGAGTCTTTTTATAGCCCGAATTCTGTCTGCTTATTAGAAAAAAAATTACGATTGATTACAGTTTTTCGCTTTGATTTGAAAATATTTTAACTAATAATTACTGTAGATGGATCGTTGGGTCACTATAGTAATACAGTAATCAAATTTAATAGTACAGTGATAACCAGAATCAGCGCCAGGAGTGTGACTCGTGGTTATAGGGAAAAGAGTTAAGGAAGGTCGGCCGGAGCGCTGTTGGTCGTTAAATTGATAATCAACGTGTTTGAATTTTTCAAAC
Source organism: Ctenoplectra terminalis (assembly GCA_019453375.1). NCBI lineage: Eukaryota > Metazoa > Arthropoda > Insecta > Hymenoptera > Apidae > Ctenoplectra > Ctenoplectra terminalis. The sequence continues at coordinate 11,369 of SMSQ01020922.1, forward strand.
TATTTTTTTACGGTACGAAGAGCTGGTGCACGGTCTTGATAAACATCCTGAATGTTTTTCCTAGCACACTGTTACGATTTTGTGGGATTCTTAGAGTATGACGAGACGCGAATGAATCTTTTCTTGACATATTTTTAAGATCTCTTTTCTGGATATAAATGCTATCAAAAGAGAAATGATTGCTGAATAACGATTGAGTATCGTATTTTTTATCTGTTATGCAGTTTGCACGAGCAACATCGGATGTCATTTGGAAATAATTAAGTTAGTTGAATTTATTGAAATCGAGCACGAAATTTTGGACTGACTCGATACATGGAACAGATATTATGTTACTGTTCTCTGTATGTTTGTCATTTTACGATTTAATTTTTTAATTTAGTATTATTGCTATAGGAAATTTGAAATTGTAAGTAAATAATATTTATTGATATTTGATAGGTGAAATTGTGCCTGTTTTTATCGAGTGATTTCTGCAATTCTACGGTGCATGAAGTATTCTAGGAAAACTTTTTCAGAGTAGGCGGATTTCGAAGAATTCGCATAAAAAATTCACCTCTGTCCACATTCCAGGAAGAATACCGATCGATTTTGTAGAAATTCCACTGTCATCAGGAATCTGTTTCCCTTTAAACGGGGCAAAAATTTCATAGCTGAAAAACGTTTATTTTAAACTAGTTCACTTTTCATTTTGTAATAATTCGGACGTAGAAGCTCCACATATCACAAAATACTAAACAAAATCATGTTTTATAAAATATGAACTTGTAAAAAATCTAAACCGAACAATATTATTAAGCAAATAATTAAACAAAACTATATTCTCAAAAATATAAATTCGTGAAAGCTCTAACCCAAACAAGAATAAATCCGAATAAAATGACTAAACAAAACTATATTCTCAAAAATATAAATTTATAAAAGCTCTAACTCAAACAAGAATAAATCCAAATAAAATTATTCAACGTATAACGAAATAAATATGAAACAAAACTATATTCTCAAAAATATAAACTCGCAAAAAATCTAAACCGAACAATATTATTAAGCAAATAATTAGACAAAACTATATTCTCAAAAATATAAATTCGTGAAAGCTCTAACCCAAACAAGAATAAATCCGAATAAAATGACTAAACAAAACTATATTCTCAAAAATATAAATTTATAAAAGCTCTAACTCAAACAAGAATAAATCCAAATAAAATTATTCAACGTATAACGAAATAAATATGAAACAAAACTATATTCTCAAAAATATAAACTCGTGAAAGCTCTAACCCAAACAAGAATAAATCCGAATAAAATGACTAAACAAAACTATATTCTCAAAAACACGAACATACAAAAAATCTAACCCAAAGAAGAACAAACCCAAACGAAACTATTAAACAAACATTAAACAAAACCCAATTCTCAAGAACAAAATTTGCATAAAAATGCCCAATCTACTTATAAATGTAAAACAACTCCCGTATTATTATCCTCGTTCAATGTTGGATCCCCTGGCGTCGGCTCTGATCGATACAGACCGAGCTATTAATTATCCGTGATTGGTTCCCCGGAGTCGATGCACGTCGGCTCTAAGTGACTCCCTGGCACCCAGGAAACGCCATTGTTTTATCGGTCTCCGGGCATGAACGTGGAAAAAACGCGGGACGGGCTTGAAACTAGCTCACGGAATAGGGGACTCGGCTTTAACCGGGGGTTCAAGTCGTGATCCAGTTCGGCCGATTTGATTGTCTTTCTGTTACTTCGGATCCGCGATAAAAATCTCGCCTCGATCTAACGACCATCCGAGAGAGCCTGTTTCACTTCCGCCCTGGTTGGCCGGACTTATCGGCCTGGAACTATCGCTGCTATTTAATTAATAAGGACAGCTCGTTGCTGTCGAGCCGGTTCACACGGTTCATTTATGCGGATCTGGTATTTGCTGTTTTTCCTTTTTTTTTTCGCGTGCAGTTTTTTTTGAATAATTTTTAACTACAACTGAATATCGTGAGATATTGTTCCAATTGTAACTTAGGATCGTTGGGTCGAAGTGAGCTTTTTTTGGCGAGATATCGAAGAACTGGAAAAGTTGTGGAGTTTTCTGTGAAAACACGAACAGTTT
>SMSQ01020924.1:0-14856 GCA_019453375.1 Ctenoplectra terminalis
TACAGCTCGAAATATCACTTCCTTTATCCAATTGTGGATGAACATAATTGTACGTACACAAGATAAAGTGAGGAAAACGCAAAAAAAATAACTTCAAGTTCCAAAATATTATTTTATCTGTGTACGTACTTAATGGTCATAAATACCTGTTATTAACCACTGTTAATAACAATTCTGTATTGCAGTTACAGAAGTGACATTACATACTATTTGTCGAAAATACTGAAAAATTTTTAGTAAAATAATACATGTGAATCCAACAAATGTTATCAATATGTCAATTATATTAGTAAAAATTTCAAGTATGGTCTTTATACCTCTGAATTTTCTAGAAACAGGTTTGTGAGATGCTGTATTAAATATATTATAGTTACAAGGAGTATAAAAGAAGATATTGAACATGAATTTGTAAGTCCCTATATACCGCATGAATATATGTATATACTATTTGATTGAAAAAAACCAATTCTATATTTAATAATGAATAGGAAAATATTCCTCAAAGTGGAGTATAACGGCAGTGTTCAGAATATATGCATCAGTAAAATTATGGATTTACTGTATAGCCGGATAGGTTTAATACACATATTTATATTTTTAATGAAATTCTGCATACCCTTAGACCTGACGATTTAATTAAACCTGACGAATTAAACAATTTTTAATGTCCACTATAGCTTTCAAGATATACGAGAAAACAGAAAAGCACACGTTAAATTTAAGGGATGTTTTCACTCTGAAGAACCAAATAACAGCAAAAAAGAAAAATATTGTCTAATACTTCTTTGAGATCTTCTATAAACCTGCAAAGTTAAAAAAATAAGAATTTTTGGGTTTCCTTGTAAGTTTCTTTTGCTCTTACATTATGAGTACTTACATACACACGTGTAGCTAGGATTCTTCTGTTAAACGTTTTCGTCCTCTGTTCGTATGTATGTTGAAAAAAGGATAAATCTTTTTCACACAGGAATTCTATAGGGCGGACTTCAATATGCTTTTACAGATTTTAGTAAGTAATCAAGTTTACTGTTTAATCTATGATTTTTCTTATACTTGTACGAGCTAAGTTGTCGACAACATGTTGCTTTTGTGTCTTGAACTGACGATTTTTAACTGTTAATAATTACAAAACAATGGAACTAAAATACAGTTTTGTTATTCTTAATTTTCGTTTTATTTTGGCTTCCAGAATCACCCCTTAATATTTTGGACACCTGTTGCCGAATACCCTGTATATCTATGGATTATGCAATACATTTACAGCTATTTCAGCTCTGTTCTCTGTTATCTTGTATGCATTTTCCTTTCGTTGTTGTGATTTCACTGCATTATTTGTTATGGGCAGTTACACTTAATCCTTTGTGCATCCCTACATGGAAATATGAAATTACATTTTACACCGAAAGAATTGAGTTTAAAACTTACGTATGTTGATTAAGTATTTCACTCATTTTGGGTCAAAATTATAAGCTACCGATGTAGCAGATCCTCAAGAAGTTGACCAATGTTAAGACTCGTCTTCTCGGCTTTCGATCCCTAAACTAATCGACAATTGGCAATGTCCTGGCAGTGTGTGACAATAACGTTGGTACGATGGATACATAATAACATTATACCTAACTCTTGTAAATCAATGTTTATATATTTATAAAAATAATACTAGTAATATGAATTCTTTGCAAATTAAAGTTGTATGCGGTAAGTTATGTGTGGTTCATTGTATATCGCTACGGGCACAATTCTCTGTGAATGTAAGGTTTTATTCCTACGGCCTGTTTGATTGTAAAATGTTTGTTACTGGAGAAAAATAGTTAGAACAACGTTAACGCTGTATTGTTCTACAGATAATGGCGTAGTTCAAATTGATGTCACGTATGGAATATTCTGCCAAGTTTTGCTGGTAGTATACACTCTCTAACTGCTTTGAGTGAACTGCACGAAGGATTATGCTTCGGTCGGATAGCGCCGGATGTACTTTCGGTACATACTATCGTATATTGAAGTAAGCTTGAAGTCCTAAATTTAATTTTATATGGTAGGGCTTGTTTTACGAAAGTCTTAAACCAATTTTAGAAATTTTCTTTCCTTCGACGCTAAATGTAATACATACTTACGTATTACGAATATCATTAAAGGCATTTTAGAAGATATACTTGGCTTTCAACTAGAAATTGTATTAATAATATAGTTTAGCTTTATTTTATAAATTTTCAATACAATCAATATGTTATAAACATTTTTGTACTGAAAAAGTTAACAATACATAAAAGATTCTATTTTATTTGCTGTCTTTTTTTTTTGTTCGGCGAATTACAAAAGTAGCTGTAAGACTCGGGAAATCGTGTTTTCTCTATCCAAACTATCCCAATTCAATTTCGAGCTGAGAGGCACATTAGCGTAAATATATGTATTTGTCAATTTTTGATAATTGTTTCGATAATTCAAAATCTAGACACTGCACGTATTACTGGATTTAAAAGATCAAAAGATGTAGCAAAGACATTCATTGCAATAGAAAATATTTAAATTATTAATTATTTAATTTATTTCGATTAAAAAAAAAATATGTTAACTACATTTTTTTCACAAAAGCACAGAACTCGTTTCTACACCTAACATTAGAACTCGAGAGAAAAACAAAATATCTCTTCGTAAGAAGCTAAAATTGTCAGTAATTCATAACAAATCACACACATGAAACCAGTTACTTTGTCATAACATATAGTATATGTTTTTTATGATTTAATAACATTGTGAAATAGAAATGATATAATTATGATATCTCGGATTATTCGTAGGAAATGTATTGCTGTTCTTATAAGTGCTCAACGGTTTGTCGATTATATCTACGATAATCAAACACAAACAGAATGGCATAACTATGTGACTTGGTGTATCTATTATACATGTATGTATATCTATATGTGTATGTGTATGATGTATCTACATGTATTTTGTCATAATCGTGCAAGCATTATTAGCTAACCAGAAATACAGAACAGCCTTTGCGGAATTTAGGAATTATAATTTAAGCTGAATTAGCGAATATTCGGTCACATTAGCGTTAATTTGCTGAAAACGATATTATGTTCGTGTATTCATAGCTTCCTAAACTTTCGTTCATATTGCTTCTAGTTTGTTTGAGTAGCTGTTTCAATAGAATTCTATTTGATATTCTGGTTGTTGGCTATCCATGTTTTGTTCGTATAGTATTCTATTGGACCTTATTGTCGCGCATTGGTCTTTACATATAAACTGTTTCACGTTTATGTTTCGTCCATCTACGAATTATAATAGGATATTTTTGCTCGATACCTTGTACAATTTGCACCAAAATATAATACGCTATATTTAGAAAACGGAAGCTTTGAATGAACAAAAAAAAAATAGTTTCAATGTAATCTCTCATGTGCACGTGTAACATTGTAAGAGAAGCTAAAGATTTAACTTCCTGCACATTCTTTTCCATAATTAGGAGAGAAAATAATATTGAATCAGAGATATTTATTCAGTGTAACATGGCTCTGTTTTAATTACAATATTATACATTGATTACAAGAACTTGTTACTAATTTTTCTTTAAACAAGTTAAGTCCTATTTAAATTTCAAAGTCAAAGCAGTTTATTGAAAGAACAGAAAGGTGCGAAATGTTTATCACATTATTAATGTACGAGTTAATGAAAAAAATGAAAAAGATCTCTTAAATTTAACACGTTACATCTTTATTTTCCCAATGAAAATTTTATCTTTGATTGTTATCATAAACCACCGCTATGATTCACGCGGTATAAGAGGTGTTGATAAACTTTCTTTAAAATACTATTTGTTTATTAATTTTATACTTGTGTGAAATTTAAATACTACGTTTATCCCTTGAATAGATGTACCGATCTGGTAGTAATGTGGAAAATTTAGCTAATATATTGTACAATATATTGGACAAAGAGTTGAAAATTATTAAGGCGATTAAGAAGTTACATTTTTGTTATAAGTCTAAAACTTTTCATTAAGTTCGATACAATTTTCAGCGCAATAATAAATTAAAAATAATAGTAAAATGCAAAAATTCCATTTATCTCGATTTTTTCATTTATTATTAAAAAGAAAATATTATTCTTCCGAATTGTAATTAAGAAATAAGTAAGTGTCTGTAAAATTAAACATCGATAAGGTTAAAAATATTCTGTTAGGGATATAAGAGATTTATTATCTCTTCTGTTGAATAGCATTAGTTTCTCGTCTTATCTGTTTCTCGTTGTCATGCGTTTGAAAAGTGTTTATTTAATGAAGTTAGTTTAGTTCTCTCTGTCATCGTGTTCTCGTTAATTCTTCCTAATATAATACAATTTATTTATTACACAAAAATTGTTCCTTCCAATCCTCTACCTCCAACATATTCTAACAAAATACATAATAATAAAATGTTCTACTTTCTACTGCATTAATTATGAATATATAAATATTGTGAATAAATTATTAGGGTGTATTATGTATATGTAATTCAATGGTAATATAAGGTAGAAATACCTGTTCGCTTTTTCCCTTTGATAATTTTCACACTTGACCATATTATACGGAGGTGCTTCTTTGAATGAATTTACAGTTTACAGTTCGTGAATGCATTTCCTCAACAGTTCACTTAACGTGACATTTTGTGTCCAAACAAAATTACTTCCCTCAGTATTTACACAACACTTCGTTACGTATGTACATTCTCTTATTCGTGTTTACAAACCTGTAAAATAGTTCTCTTTGATGTTTGCCATAAATGAATCGTAATAATTATTAACTTTTAAATGAACAAATTTACAAAACACTAAATGAAAGCGATTTTATCGCTTCGATACGATCTTGTATGCGATCATGCTTGTATGTCGATATCGTATTAGAAATTATATCAAACATGTTCATTTGATTTTCTGAAAAACTTTTAAACGTTGAAATTTAATTATTGAAAGAAAATAGATTTATAATGTTTAAAGCTATGTAAGAAAATAAAAAATAGAATAATGTGAAGCTTCGATTTGTATTACAGAATAAAATTCTAAATTTTTCTCTTAACACAGAGTAGAGGTGCTATTGTACTAACTCTGTTAGTAATATGTACCGAGGACTCTAAAAGCTGTGATAACATTCTTTTTAATGTTTAATCAAATACGATGAATTTGTTTTAATTTTTGAAAGATTTTAACATTAAACTTAATTTTAAATTACTTCTGTAATAAACTAATAATGAATTACAAATAACAAATGGATAGTAATTAATTATTTTTTAAGAGGCATTTTTAAGAGCATTTCACTATATTCATTTATGTTTATTAGATAACAAATTATGAAACAAAATATTATACAATGTGAACAAAAAAATTATTTTAATAACATAAATTGTATAGAATCTCATCTCGTTCTTAGAAGCCTGTAACTGTATGTATTTACTTACTTACATTCATCAGGTGTTTACTAGATACTTGCCTACTTCGCTCGTGTGGAAAAGCGTATCGGAGAAGATGGAGGAACGCAAGCACATGCCTCGAAGAACATATGTACGTACATGGATTAGGGTATGCACAGTATAATCAAGTATATCAAACACATTTACAAAAAATAGACAAAAAACAAGATAACAATAAAACGAAACAGCTATTTCTTTAAAAACAACGAAAATAATTTTGAAAATATAAAAATATTCTTGTTAAGACCACTTCTCCAAATAATTATGTCAGATACCGACTTCCGTGGTTTTATCGCATATCAATGACATCGCATGATCAATGACACTGTTTCAGTTTTAGACAAAATAAATTACGTATCCACAATTAGATCAAGTAAATTAAATACACATTCATGGAATAATTTTAAAAACAATAAAAATATTTTATAAATATTAAATATAAGTATGGTTATTTACCGAGCGAAAGAATAAGAAACAGTGACAACAAAGAAATGTGTAAAACAATAATAGTCATACGATGTAGTATCGTTTCTTTTTTTCATAATGGGTTTAAATTCCTAAGCCCCTGATGATCTTCAGCGAGCAACTCTGTTTACTCTAGTTTCCGTTAAACTGCACATAAATCTTCATCAAACAGTCCAAACAGCTCGAACATTCCACAAAAATAATAACATAAAAAAAATTTTGTTTAACAAACTCAGCCGCATAAAGAATGCAACATCTGTGTCTCAAATAAAATCCACCATTTGCCATAAAAGAGAAATATCTGTGTCCTTCGGTTATCGAAGTCACGTTTATATTCACGGAAACGGCTTTCACGCTAGCTAAATCGCTGGTAATGTCATCGCTTGAAGTATCTGAAAGAGTTTTTCGAGGTTGGCAAGCCTCGCGACACCAGCTTTCCCCGTTAATCGATTTTGGTTCGCACGCGTATCCACCTTTGCTGTCACGAATGGAATTTCTATACGGCCAAGCCCTTATCCTGATTAAGTTTTTTAATTTACCATCACCGTTATGGAAATTCGTAAGAAAGTGCAAGTTTGGTTTGCATAGCGGAGCGCTCAGGGATCGATACAGAAATAGTGCCGTTTACGTCGAACAAACTTTTCCGAATATCAGCTCAAGCGAATAGCTGACAACGTTGTGTCTTCCGACACTTACACCGAGAGGCTCTTTCGCAACTTGAAACGCAAATCTATGTTCGATTCTGTAGTTGCTTCCCCGTTTCAACAGTTTCGCCTGCCACTGAACCGACTACTCTGTGTTGAAAGACGAGAAATTTGATAGGCGTGGAGTATCGGGAAATTGCTACACGGAAAAGTTGCACAGGATAAGTTACGTAACATGTGATCACTTGATGTCTCGATAAAGTACCGTAGAATCAAAAAGTGTTTGCTGCTGGTATAGCGATATAATGGATATATTTTTTGAAATGTGAAATTTGTTTAAAAATGAGATGAGCTGAATAAAGGAAATGTGATTCGATTATTTTAGAGTAAATCACAATTTTTTGTGTTTATGATATGATGATAGCAGTTTATCGAGTTGAATTACGATAGCGTAGTTTTCATTATATATGTATATAAGAATTGATCACAAATTACTAGGTATCGCAGTATTGAAATGAAATATTTTTGTTTAATGTAACAATTGAACTATAAACTATTGTGTTGAAAAGTAGAATGCGAAAAAAAGTTAAATATTCCTATTGCCACTATTGTAAACATAGTATTGTGTTTAGAAGAATATGATGTTTGTAATACTTGTTGAATTCGCTTTAATGTCCCCAATATTGTGATGCGATGAAAAATCTAGTTCTATTTTTTAAATCTAAGGTGACCTTGATTTCCCTATGAAAACAAACTAATTTGAAAAAAGCAAAGAAATTTTTATCCTTGCCATTTCTCGTACACTTTGTATCGATAAATTTTTGATGAAAACCTTTTTTTTTTGGTTAGATGACCGAAAATGGTTGAAAAATTGTGTTTTCTTACACGGAACACCTCGGACGTTATAAATGGACGTTGCAAAACAAATGGTTTTCTTTATAATTTATTGTTAGTTATTCTTTGTCTTCGAATTTCAATTACACAATTATTTAATTATTCATACGCATGCAAACATTTCAATTCCCAAATTTTCATTGAAAAATTCTCTACCAACTTAAACGATCAAATTCATTCTTCAAATAAAAAAGTTCCTTAAATATAACCGTTAGACGTCACTTTACATAAAAATCCTGCTCCCTATAATATTCTAAATTGTGATTATTATTCAATAACGATTCAATGATCACTACGCGATACGAAAGTGGTTTCGTAAAATCAGATCGTGATATTCAGATGCGGCCAGCTCCACGGGTGTCAGAGATGTCGTGGCAACGCGTCAAGGCGATAGGATTGTTTCCGGTGGGATCCAGTGAATAATTTGGCCAATATTGTCTGGCATTTCGAGCGGGTGTTACTCGACAACGACAACGTCTCTCAAGGCGTTGGCAGAAGCGCCTGTGTCTGCACGTCTACATCTCCGGTTGCCATAGCGACTCTTATCGAAGCATATAGTCCCGTTGGGCTCCAGTATATCCTGAAACAGACCGTATCACGTACAATGCTTCGAACAATATGACATCCCGCGTCGCTCCAGCTATCATTATCTTAATTTATTGTTTTCGATTTATTGTATTGCCGCAATGAGATTCGATTGGCTCGCGAGTACAGCTCTAACATCTCCGTAAAGTGGACACAAATTAAATATGGATACATATTTATCTAGAAACTTACGTACTGTAAGATAGCATTTAAAACATATAAAATGAATTTTAATGATAAAATATATTAGTAAGGGATTAAGTTTTTTTGGAAAAGTGTGTTTGATAAGATTTGAGAATACAAGGACAGTATAAATATTATTTCAGTATCAAAATAGAGGATGCTTCGTCGTTAAGAATAGGAACGATATGGAATTGAATTATTATTTTTCTTTACAAAATAATTCGATAGAATAAATTTTGCATTATTTTACCGTTTAAGTGCGAAGAAGCCCTATCGCGCTTCTCTTGTGTTGTGCCAGAAATGCGAAGAAACGCTATCGCGCTATATGTAAAAAAGGACTTCATGGAATTTGTGCAGCAAAACGCTCTTGTAATAAGCGAGAATAAAAAATATTTTTGTTGATAAAAATTACTTTTTATATAATAATTAGAGTAAATTACTATCGTTTTCATTATTTTCCACAAAAAAAAACTGCGCATTTTATTCCGCACTTTTACCATATGTACAAGAAAATTTTTCAGCACTCAAACGGTTAAAGAATATCCAAATGAAAATTCATGGAATATTTGAAATTTCAATTTAATATACGTAACAATGGTTGGCTTCTTTGTGCGTGTAATTATAAGATGATCAACAAATACAAATGTACCTATAGAACCCGAGTTTATAAATCAATAAGGAAAAATTATAATTAATACTTACTTTATAAACGTTTTTACAGTTACCCCAAACCGTAAATGGAGATCATTTATGTCTGACACGTTTGTCAGTGGGTAAAAATCCTTGAAAGAATTAGAAAAAAAAATCATGTAATATCTTGAAACCTTCTAAATTCAGATTCGAATAAACTGGTTAAATGAATTATTATTGCAAATATGTAAAGTGTAAAACGTAAAATGTACCGCTATGATTAAAAAGTTATAAGTTCCGAACAAATTATGATAGAGCAAAAAATCAATTTGTAAACTAAAATTTACGATTCGCATTTTGAGGAAAAAATATTATGTATTTATTAATAACAATTATATGTTTAAATTTAAGGCACGATGAGCCGTAACTATTTGATTTAACTGTCAAAGACGAGGTTTGTGAATGAAAAAAATGTTTTTTCTTTAGTTTACATACTTTATAATAAAAGTGGAGCTATAAAACAGATAGAAAAATATAAATGCACTGCTCGTTATAATTATAAGGCACTCAAAATTTTTCCAGTTTCACCGTCTTCCACATATTTCTGGTGAACAAAATAAAGAAGATTTTGAACAAAAAATTCATATGCATAACTTGGTTGTTTAAAATAATAGGATAAATGTGGTTTTCGTTCGCGTCATAATTATAAGGCACTTCAACCAAAAATAGTTTTATTTTATTATAGAGCAATGATACAACGTTTACTGATCACTATAATTATCGCTATGTTGAATAATATTAACAATACCATTTGGCATACTGTTTATAAAATTTTTAATTGTATTTGGCAATAATTTACTCCACGCGTGCGTTATTGCTATCCTAAGGTTACTACCGTTCTGATATTGATACTGATTTGCATAAATACGGCGAAAAAATTCCCGAAATGTTCTCCACTGGATTTAAGACGAGAGAACATGCCATTTCGTGCAAACCATTCCCGAAAGCTCGCATTTTTATGGATACTGGCGTTATCTTGTTAAAAAACTGATTGTAATCGACAAAATTTTCAGACGTATGGAACGAGATGGCTAGAGAGTATCCGTTGGTACTCAGTGCTGTCGATTTCGTTGGTAGTGAAGTCGGTTTCGAATCTGTCACAAGCGTTGAACACGATCCACCCACACCGTTAAGCTACTCCCTCAGCAGTTGCGCTCCCAAAACTAATAACCATCAAATTTGTCTGTCCTGTCGAGATTAAACTTCTTCTAATAACTAAAGATGTCCCAAACACAGAAATAAGTACGAATACAACTTCGACGTACAGTCTCTATCCGTTTCATACTGTACCGCTAAAAATTTCGCTGATTAAAATCAGTTTTTCAACAAGATAATGCCAATGTCTGCAAAACTGCGAACACTCGGAAGTGGTTCAAACAAAATAAAGTTAGGGTAATGAATTGGCCGGGATGGTCTCTCGTCTTAAATCCGATGAAGAACATTTATGGGATTTTTGTTCGTTGTATCTATACAAATCAGTATCAATATCAGAACGCTAGTAACCTTAGGATAGGAATAACGCACGCGTGAAGTAAATTATCGGCAAATAGGCTTAAAAATTTTGTAAACAATATGCTAAATGGTATTTTTAATATTATTCAGCATAGCGATGATTATAGCGATTAGTAAACGTTGTATCATTGCCTTGTAATAAAATAAAACTATTATTCGTTGAAATATCTTATAAATATGACGCGGTCGAAAACCACATTTATCCTATTATTTTAAACAACCAAGTTATGCATATGAATTTTTTGTTCAAAGTCTTCTTTATGATTAATATTTTAATGTATTAAATCGATTTTGTTCACCAGAAATATGTGGAAGACGGTGAAACTGGAAAAATTTGGAGTGCCCTGTAATTACAACAAGCAGTGTAGTATTACAACATATTTGAAAACAAATTATTAATGATAATAATTCAGTTTGATTACACAAGGTATCTATACAAACCAACGTTTTATTCAGCCTTGTACCATCGCAGTCATCTATTCGTTAACTTCTTTTTAGGAAAGGCGATCAGGATCCTTTATCTGTTTGTTAGTAATAAACTTTAATGCAAATAAGATGTCATAAAAAAATGGTTTGATAATTTAACATGAAACTTTTATAGATTTTTAATTAATAATTGATGATTAATTTATAAAAATATATGCATATCTATAATATATGTATATCCTATTTTATTTTTATTTTTACATTCAAAATAATGTACAATTCTTAACTCTTTTCTCATACCTACTTGTTCCGTCCGAAGGAACAGAAACGTGATGATTATCGTTGGTCGATTTATGACAGACTCGCAATTAAAGACATTTTAGAATATTACAGCCGTCCAACCGGCCTTTTTTACAATGAACGTAGAATTTTATTTTTTGGTTGTCCTCGATAGCCGAGAGTTTCCCAAGGGTACAAACTCGGAGTTTCCCAAGGGTAATTAAGAACGGTACTTCGACCGGTACTCGTTCTCGAACATTCGTACCTGGCGGAAACTCCGCGGCCTTGCCGAACCTCCGAAGTCCTCGCGTCTTCCAGGTACCGCGCCACCCTCTCCACAGAAAAAACGCGCTAAGGGCGGACTGGAAGTCTAAGGAGCACGTTGATTGGCAAATCACCGATTTCGAACGACGACCAATCAGTGTGCCTTTTCGTTCTTCCAACGTCGCGCAGAAAGAACGAAAGTCATTCTTGCAACACGAGTCCATCAGTCGGGACATTTACTATCGCATGTCGGGACACATACAATCGCATCGAAAAACATCCAAGGGTCCACCAGTCGGGACATTGGTAAATTAGTTATCTAAAATTAAATTCGCGGATAACGTCGCGTCGAGGTCTCGTATCATCGAAAGGGTTACGTAGGGATTTACAACCCCGGCAAGGAGAAGCTTCGCGAGATCGAAAACGCGACACGAACGTACACCACTGTTAATAACATTAATTTTATCTATCCGAAGCCGAATCATTGATGAGATATGTTTGATTGTTAAATTTTATAATTAAATTCTCGTAGTACAAAGCATAAGTGAATATCGTAAATTTGCGTTTTTAATCAAATTGAACCAAATGTAACGTGTTTAATGTAGCCTAGTGTCAAACTGTTTAATAGTATACAGATTCGGTATTATACGGAATACGTAATCCGAATATAGATTATTAAAACGACCGCGGAAATTCTCGGTGAAACACGTAGTTTCGACAAGTTTCAGAGAAATCTTAATGCATCACTGCTATTGCTAGATGTCTTAAACAATGTTACTGGATCGGAATTACGTGCTTCGATGTTCGGGATATCCGGTGTGCAAATACGAATTTTGTTGCAAACGATTGCGACGTCTATTTGTATTATCTGTTAGTTTATATAAAATTATTTGTAATTCTGTAATTTAATAGATTAAGTTTTTGTTATTTTTATTAATCTTAAAGTAATTTAATTCAGTAATTAGAATTTTAATTGTGTTGAAATTTTTTAATTTTACCATTCTTCTTAAAATCGAATATTTTTAAGTATTTTATGACCTCACGATTGGTAAAATCACATCTCGTTGATAACTATTCAAACTCTAAACCATTGCGTCTCGCTATCTCAATGGTTCTGGGGTAAGTGTCGAGCTGTCCGACTCGGTGCTTTTATCAGAAGATTCATTACCTTCCTCACTTCGTGGCCAGATCCTTCGAGAACACCCTTGTCGCTCTACACGTGCCACACAGTGCTATCTATGACTTCGGATCATCGACCACTGACACGCACACCTCGGAAATTAATAAAAGAGCATCGAGCTCGTTGTCATTGATACAAAACTATCTGCGACTCTTAGAAGTCACAGCTTCTCCAAATTATCGGCTATTGCCGAACTTAAGCATTCAATGTATTAGTCACTTTAATATTTAGGAATAAACTCAATTTTCAGAAATACTTATTTATATTTATATTAAATGTCGGCCGGATCGATCAATGTTTTTATTTTCCTGAATTAAAACTTGGGTTAGGTGTAGTTCATCATGGTGGTCTCCTGCCGATCATCAATGCGTGCGAGATTTTTGCATTTAAAAGATATTTAAATTTCGCCGCGATGGGTTTATAGAAAAAGTAATACCGTGTTTTAGCACAATTTTTTTACAAATATTTCAAAAACTTGCTATTTCCGTGGATTTTGTGTATGGAAATAGTTGTTCAGAATCATGCCACCGGTAACATATGAAAAAATCATTTAAATAATTTGGTAGTGGTATATAAGATCTTACCTGATAGTTTTAATAGTTTCTATAAAAATAATGTTTTTACGTCGACCAATGCCGTCTGAATAACTGTAAAACGTGCCAGCAGATAACCAAAGTTCCTGTCTGAAATACCCGCTTTGAAAGTGTTATTATATATACATATAATATATATACTACTAATCAAAAACACCATCTACTTGACCGCCTTCAAGGCCGAATGACGGAACTTCGGAGAATTCACAGTGAGAATCAGAAACACCTTAAAGTTTGCACGATTAAACGTGGTATGCCTCTCGCCTCCAGAATCGCTCTACGAAGGGACACGCCTGGTAAACGCATTTTTAATATACAAAAATATGTACAATGTATATGTATGTATAAGGAAACGCGAAGTCAAAAAAAAATGAAATTCATTTCTCTTATTTACTTATCATTATTGTAAGAAAGGTCAGGCAATAATTGACCGAGACAAATTATATTAAAAAGACGCGTTATATGTATATTTCGCTATTTTATGGGTATCCGTGTTGAAAAACAACCATCAATTGTCCGTAGACGCCTTTCCAACTTTTTCGAAACGGTTCTTAGGTTCAGAGATTGCTGCTTATTTGGAAAGAGGGGCTGGCGAACGTCGTGCCTGCGTCTCGGTCCTTGGTCTAGGGTCAATCGCATCGAAACGCAACGGAAGAGGAAGTCGCTTACATTATCCTCGTAACTAGATCCTGAATTTAGCAAGTATATACATATACAGGGTGTTCTGTGTAACGCAACGCACGACTTTTCAATCATGCGGTCATCCAACAAAAAACAGTTTTTCCATTGGAATACGGCCTGGAAAAATTCACACGTTACGTACGTGCATAGTATCAGGAATAATATCTATGAAAGAAGCCCCGCTTTTCTGTTTAATAGGAAGCAGCAAACTACACTGACAACAGTACGAATCGGCCATACTAATTTTTCTCACGCATATTTGATCAAAAGAGAAAACCCTCCAATGTGCAGCAGTTGCAACTTTAGGAACTCTATCCATCGTATCGCGACATCGTGCCCGGCGTATGAAAATGAAAGGAAAATATTTCAAATAAAGGAAGACACTAAAGAACTTACTAGAACCGTCAAATCGTGTAAAAAACTGTTTAATTTTTTTGAAACATGTAAACGTTCTGCACCTAATTTAAGCTTTGATCCAATATGGTATTACCTAGTCTAATGGTCACTTTCGTCTTCCATTGGGACTGTATCCCAGTCATCCATCTGCTTTACACACGTTTGAAGTGAAATTTACTTCATTGGTTTCGTATTGAATCAACGTTTTCCTGACGGTGAAATTACGTGGTTGCTAATAACCCAGACGGGTTGATGCAACCTTAAATTTAAATTAAAAAAAAAAAAAAAAAAAACAGTTTTTAACCAAAATTGATCGGTATCGAGCGTACAATAAATGGCGATGATAAAAATTTAAAAAGTAGTTTGTTTTCGTAGCAAAACCAAGGTCACCTTGGATTTTTCAAACAGAACCACATATTTTTCTTTCCATCACAGCGTAGGAGATATTAGGGCGAATTAAACAAGCATAATAATATCATATTTTTAAAAACACAATAGACTGGGATGGAGATAAAAGTCCCATTTTTCATACGATCATCTGTAAAGTGTAGTCATAACAATCTAGGGATATACTTTTATATTTTATATGAAGTATAACTATTATACTTTAC
>SMSQ01020926.1:0-14737 GCA_019453375.1 Ctenoplectra terminalis
AAATGTTAAATTGTGTAACATGCTACAGACGAATAAAATATAAATATATACGAGAGGTATTTTGCAAGATTGTATTCCAATCAGTTTTCTATAGAAAAATGAGAAAGGGACATATTGAGGATATCGCGGAGGAGTTTTCAATTTGCCTTTAGAAAGTCAATTTCCATTCAATTATACAATGGTTCTTTAAAAGCGTGAAAAATTCGAATTATCTTTTACTGTAAATGTTTCAAGGCCCGAGAACGTAATCAATAAAAGAGTATCGTTCATTAATAGTTTATTTATTACAATTTTGATTAAACTTTTCCAGTTTAGAGTGGTTCAAAATGTTACAAAAAATGCTTTAACCCATTGCCGCAAATGACGGCTATAGCCGTCAAATTTTTGTCGATATGTAGGCAAAATGACGGCTATAGACGTCATGCAAATTTTAATTGTTAAAAGAATATGATGAGCAAATGACGGTTATAGCCGTCAAAAGTTTTTTTTATAAAAACTCTGGCCTAATGTGACAATTTTCACTTCCAAGTATACAAGTTACACTCAATTTCATCTGGTAGACATAAACAATTGAAAGAAAAAAGTGTGTTTCTGAGCGCCACTTCGAAATAAAAAGTGTGCGGCAATGGGTTAAAAAAAAGAAAAAAAAAAAAAGAAAAATTAAATAACATATGACTCTAGCGGAACACTCGACAAGCATCGAAGAAACATTGAACGAGATACAAATCAAGGCCGGCAAAATCGAAGAGCTCCGACCTTTGACCAAGCATACGATACAATTTCTAGACTTTGCTCGATCGATCATTGTCGAGCAAGAATTAATTCAGAGAAGAAAAAAAAAAAAGATGTATCTTTCTTCTCTGCCTATTTTTTTCAATCTACACTCGTAAGCAAACTACGGATCAAAGGACCAATAATATCAATACTTCGAAAAGTAATTACCAAAGAGAAACTATAGAAGATTGATCGTCGAACATCGAAGCAAAAGTAGTGATGCTTCAACTTGGGAAACATAATTGAATCTTGGAGCTTCTTCGAGCAGAAAAAGGGCGGCAACACAGGTTGAAGATATGGAAACCTATTCGGACCAGCGAACAGGGGATGATGTACCAGAATGATCATATATTTCAATGAGATTGGATTCGTGTTACGCGAGCGAAGTTTCTAGCTTGCGGAAAATATTTGTTAGCCAAGGATGAATCTCGTTTTAAAGTATCTGTTAACCTGCTGACTGGATAAGACGAGTAAACTCGTCGCGAGAATTACTGATACATTATATTTTGAACGCAATAAGTCGTTTTATAGATTTTTTTGTTTCCGATCGCGTCGTTACATTTTTATACTAGAAACACTTTATATCACGTTTATATTTGTAAGAATTCGAATCGACGTAACTAAGATTAATTTCCTTTTATCAATTTTTGATTCTGTGTGTGAGAGAACTTCTGGCTGAAAAATTAATTTATATTTACTTTACTGAACTGTTAAAAATGAGATCTTTATAGATCCTTGTTCTACGAACTGAAAAATCATGAATTTTTTATTTTAATACTAGAACCTCACAGAATGGTCATTAACTCTTATTTTATTAATTTTCTACGTGTTTCCTATGCTTCCTGAATTTTAACAAAAATATGAAAAATCGTTCGATATTTAATTCTGAGTCCAAGAATACTAATAAAGGAGGTTTCTTGGATGAGTAATTGGTTTCGAATAAATAGCTATTGAAAGTTACAGCACTTTATCTCCTAATGACTGAAATGGGCGCCATTCGCTCGGAAAATTTGATATCAATAAGAAAAATAGCGTCGAAGTTCGCAATAAGTAGCTCCGAAAATATATATAAATGAAATTTCATTTGAAATTATTATTATTTTTTTTTTAATGAATATAGTTAAAATAACTGTAACAGAAATGAAACTTAAGCATTTTTTTTATCCATTTCATTCCCATAACTCGTGACTGTTATTTTAGAAACGAATTAGTTTCCTCGTCTATCATCGTTTGGATAATTTAAATTTTTCGGGAACAACGTTTCTTCGCGGAGATTAAACCAAAAATTTTACGATTCGAACCTACGAACACGCAAACCAGTAAATCTTCGCCGACATGTTCGTCCTCGAGACGGTAACACGTGACCGTCCGCGAAACGAAATGGTGGAACGTAACAGGAGGCGCTTCGCGCTCTAATCCCTCGCGATTTCGTTTATCTTTTCAAATAGAATTCACCTGACGTTGAAGAATCGCTTGAAGACACGTTACAAATTTATTTCTTCGTTTCAACCTGCTCTCATGGGTATTTTCTACTCTTTTTCTTATTAGTGGAGAACGATGGAGAAGAACATGAGGTACGGGTACGTGAAAAATATGTGATCTTAACGCCGAAAGCTCGTGATACGATCGAATAAGAATTTTTACGGATATGGTTATGCATAATTAAATAGCTTTCCTTAATCTCGATCAAAATGATCGAATTAATTGAATTACACCGTCGAGTCTTGATTTTGAATTAGTAGATGTTCATTATTTAATTATAAATTATTGTTTAATTATTTAATTATCAATTATTATTTAATTTTCAATTATTAATTAATTATTTAATTCTCAACTATTATTTAATTATTTAATTTTCAATGATTATTTAATTATTTAATTATTTAATTATCAACCCAATCATGTTTCACCTGGCTTAAATAATTTTCTAATTTTAAAACGAATGTAAAGAAATTGTTATTTAAAATACATAACTTTTCGTTTCAATTTTACATCAAGAATTCGCTTTTCTCAAAGTTAAAAAAACTATTTAAATAAATAAGAGCCCGATGTTATCAGATAAATCTCGAAAACCAGGATCAATAATAAAATACAATTTTCTGTTTCTGATTTTATAAATACCGGAACCTTGCGGAAAATGATTAAAAATTAATTTATCCCTGCTGCAAGATAGGTATTTAAATTTAAGCTCGGAATTTAAGAACGATTTACGGCATCCTCGAGTTCAACGAACAATCCAAGTTGGTCCGGTTCGAACAGTGATCCCACATTTTTTAATCCAGTCGCCCATTATGACGCTTCGAACGCAACAGGTGACGCGCATTGTCTGTCGTGGATTAAAATCCTGACCGGCGAAATTGAGTAGCGTGTCTTCGCTTGGCACAGCCTCCGGTAGCGAGAGATATCGATGCGGTCTGCTGTCTGGCATCAGAGTGCCTCGTACGCGAGAAAAGCGTTTGCGTTGGATCTTTCTCTAACGTTAGAAAGAAACTGGGCCATCGAGAACGTTTGTGTTCCGTGCAACAGGTTAGATGCAACTTTTTCTCTCGATAGCTTCCTTATTAGATCCTTTGACTTGTTTAGAGAACACTTTCGAAGCGTCGATGCGATTCATTGAATAATAAACATCGTTTAAAATTGAATTTTTTCTACCTCATAGTCGGAATACAATGATTTAATTAAAAGTTGGAATGGTTAATTAGGGATCATTTTATAGTTAAAATTTAGAAAGTTAATTTTCGTATTAATTCGTTATTATTATAAATTCGTAATTCAATTTTAATAACAGTGTTTTTTTTTTCTTTTTTTTAATTACAAAATCTTTCTTTTGAATGCATTCTTTAATTACGGAATTCGTTTATGGAACATTCAGCTCTTTAATTAGGAATGTTTGGGGGATTTAAAATTATCTAAAAATAAAAGTTGAAAAATAACGCGGCTTGGAATTTTTAGATTGAACTGTATCGATTGAAGTTTAATGAATTTTAGTAAAACGCGGTAAGAAGTATTACAAGTACGCTCTCTTTTCCTCAAAAGTTCATTCAACGTTTTACGAGAAATACGGTTGTCTAGACTGTATCTGTTTAAATGCTAAACTATTCTTGTCCTCCTTTCAAATGCAATTCGTGAACCTCGATTTTTGTATATTTAAACTACCCACATGTTCCGTGTAGTTCTCTTCCTATTCAAATTTTGTATCCGTCGTTTGCTCCACGCACGGATCGAGTAAATAAATAAATAAGATAAAAAGAAGTACTTTAAATACCGGAATGTTTGAAAATTATTTAAGTATCCTGTTTAGATGTTGGCATAAAAGTATCCGGAATTTCAAAATTACAATTAATTGATAGAGATTTGAAGAATTATTGTAAATATTTGAAACCTCGCAACATTAATTATGAGCACAGCTACTAATTTCTCCGATAAATGAGAAAATTAATAGTCGACTCGACAGAAATTCCTGAACAAGCATTTACTTCGCGAAATATTCCTATTCGCACCCACGACGTTGCATTTAAGCGTCGCTCACATATTTTAATCAAATCCTTCGAATTCTATTCCTCGTCTAACCGTTTCTATTTTTAATTTTCGATACTAAAACTACCGACGATCGAAGTACACTAATTTCTATCAGAGAGAATTCCAACGATACGTACACGAAGAATAAAAAAATCAGAGGAACCAGATTCTCTATAAAATATATTAATACATCGTGGAATATTAATATATAAAATATGAAATATAATATAATATAGGAATATTAATATATAAAATATAAAATTTTATATATAATAGGAATATAAATATACAAAAGAATAAAGTAGGAATAAAACTATATAAAAGAATCACGGAATATTTATTAATATATTTATTAATACATTTTATAGAAAACCACTGAAAATCCTCAGAAATGCAACGTTGCAAATTTGTAGAATTTCTATGAAAAATCAGACAACTCATTTTGGCCGCATCGGTAGTTTCAATGTTAAACATTCGCTATTACTATGAAAAATTTGACAAAAAAAAAAAAAAAAAAAAATCAAGAGAAAGACAAAGGTGATGGTACCCATATTTATAATTACTATTTTTTGTCTACTACTACATCATGAATTTAAATTAACGGCGCACGTGTGCACCTGCTGCTGCTTCGAAAAGGTTAATTAAGTACTAAGCTCTAATTAAATACCTATTAGGTTAGCTAGAAAGTCTAATGTCTCGGTGAAATACAACGTTTTTCCTCCCAACCCTTTAAAACCTCTCTTACGTTTCCGTACCCCTATGCACGATCTCATTTCTTATTTAAAAAAATTTTTTCTTATCTTAAAAAGTTTTCTCAACTATTTTTTCCCGATTTAGAAAATGCGTGATCGTCAGAAACATTATTAAAGACACTTCAACGAAAGAAACAAGGTTCATTTTTCCATAAAAAAATTCAAACAATCAAATACAACCAACCCCTACACTTCAATTCTCAAAAAAAGAAGAAAAAAAAAAAAAAACCGAACCTAACCGTCTACTTTCTAATTTTATTTCCCTTCCTTCCTCCTAAAATGCTTCCGCGTTCAAGAAACCCAATCAGACGAATACACATAATTTTTTTATGCCATACTATACTCAATCTTTCACTATTACACTCAACAGATATAAAAATACAAACGCCACGCTGAAAAAAAATAAATAAACCAAAACTACCTAACCGAACCAACGTTCATGTCACTCTTCATCGAGCAATTTCCAATTCAACGTCCCAGTCTTATTAAATATCCCTGTTTCAATGGTGCCACAGCTATCGAACCAACCAGATAGGGAAGACGCAGGTGCAAAGGCGGCGCGTTTTGTTGTGAGGACCGCCTAACGATGCTTCTTTCAAATTCCCGACACCACCGCTGCAGCCTCACAACGCGTTCGGTTCCCGTGGCCATCGGTCGATCCTGAAACTCGTTCGAGGATCGAGCTTCGGTGAGAATCGTCCGTCAACCTGTCCCATCTCGCGAGAAATACCCCATCCTTTTCGAATTCCGACTAAATGCCACGAATATCTCCGAGCAGTTTCAAGTGGTTCTCCGGTCGACCGAAGAATTCGTTTCGCGGCGAGTTGTACAGTGAACGACACGTGTAACGAATTGTTTTGGTGCTTTTTAAGTTTCCTGTGAGTGGAACCGATAGGGAAGATCGTCAACGGTGTCGGTACTTTGCATCGATAAATATCTTAACCCTTTCGATACGGCGAAAAATCAGTCCGAGTGCGCCTGATTACCGGGATCAGTTATTTCTCCAAATTTCTCCTCCGTTATTAGATAAAATAACTTGTATGCCTAAAAGGTTGAAGGTCTTGGAGAACGGCATAAACGGGAACGATTGAGATGAGAAATTTATCGACTCGGAACGATTGACACGGCCTTAGAATCAGTTTGGAGGCCCAATTTGGCGTTATTTTCTGTCCTAGATGTTTTTCAGTAACTGGGACATATGTTTCTTTTTTTTTTTTATTAAAAGTCTATTTTAGAATGGTCACGTTAACATTGAAGTGATTAGTGACCCCTAAACGATACACGAATGGCTATTACAATGTAACGATGCTTTCGAAAGTGAGATAAGATATTTTGTTTATAGTGAATTTAGCAGGTTTATGTGTCTAAAAAATTGCAGTACCCTATGGGTGTTGTCCCAGACGTAATATAAAAAATTTTCCAGACGGGGACAGCACATGTTCCGTGCCAAAGGGTTTCGCAGTCTTTTTTCTTCGAATTGTTTCACGGATTGTTTCGTGTTTCAAGTTCCGATGAAAACTGTGCGGACAGTCTGTTTGGGATCGATTTGAACGGTCGAGAGGTTCGTTAACGGTGTCTTCCTCGTGGTGCGATTGTGTTCGTTGTCACTGGTTCAAGAAAAACAATTGGACGGTTCTTCGAAGATCTTTGAACGAGCGAATGCTGTAGAGCTGTCCGTGAACAGCTTCTGATTTGTTCCTGGTTCCCAAGAGTGTGTAAACATGGTTCTCTTTAAACCACCAATGTGCCCATCATGCTGTCACGATTAATTTGAACGAGAAACAGCTCTTCTGGTTAAGAAAACGATCGTTGTCAACGAGTTTTGGGAAGCTAGAGGATGTCGAATCAAGTGAAGCTTCGTTTCGTGAAAGTAATTTTTTTTTTTTTTTCTTTTGTTTCTTTAATGAGGTGTTCTGAAGAAATGAAGAGTTCGTAGAGTGTTTGTGAGTTATTGCTGTAAGTAATGTTTGAACTCAGGATTTTTGTGTATATAGGAATTTTTGAAAAATTGCAGCATAATGCAGGGGATATAATATAGGAAAATATAGAAAATATATAAATTAGGGTGGTTCTTGTAATAGCTGGGAGATGAAATAACTTTCTATCGAAGTTCTGCTTTTTTTTTTTTTTTGCTATATTCTTAAAGATACGAGTATCGCTAATATTTAAACGAAATATGAAAAAGGAAAGGCTTAATTTTTATTTCTGACGCTGAGACTTTAATTTTAACAAAAAGTATGCAAAGAGTAGGTTTCAGAAATATAAAATATTAAAAACTTAATTTTTATCATTGACGCTATGATTTTAATTTTAACAAAAAGTATGCAAACAATAATTTTCAAAAATATAAAATATGGAAAGCTTAATTTTTATCTTTGACACTATGATTTTCAATTTTAATAATTTCACAAAAATATCATCATATAATAAAAATTATACAAAGAACAGATTAAAGAAATTCAGGAAGAACTTTTCCCATAAAACGATTCCATAAAATCCCTAAAAAACGTTCTTTTCGATCCACCGTAAACAAATTACGCAAACGAAGGAAGAAACAGGGTAGTTTTTAAATAGCTTCACTAATATAGTACATCACACCCTGACGGAATTAGTTCTATTTTTTTTCTTAGCTGTCACGGTAGTTAAAAAAAATATCTAAAATAATCCGTGACGATGATTTTTCTACGTTACAAATAGCTCTGCAACATCGTTGCCAATTTGTAACGGAAGAGATAATCTGTAAAAAATGAAAAAATTTCATTTCGTACGGTTACGTCGAACGACAGGCGAATTCTTTCTCCTTTTCAGAAAAAGTCAATAAAAAACGGTGAACTTTGGAACGTTTTAATAAATGGCAATTTGTTTCATAAATTTGAGGCGAGAAAATTGAAATCAGCCATCCGTGAACAATGATATAATTCAGGCTCGAGCAGGACTGAATAAAACAAAAACCGGTAGCTTTTTGAAATTCCATATAAACGATATTTTATATTCGTTGCCGGTGAATAATGCATAAACAATTTTTGTTACTCCTTCGGAACACCACGAACGATGTTTTGTTCCACGATATCAATTCTTTTTTCTGGCTCTACCGACAGAGTTGACAGTTATTTTTAAAACAAACTTAAAGACCATATTTTTAAGAGAGTATCGAAAGAATCAATTAGCAAGCATTATAATGCTCTACAATTTTTTGTTGCTGTCATTAGGGACGTTTTAAACTTTTTTTAAATTTATTAAAAGGAAACAGTGGACAAATGTTACGAGATTTTTAGAAGGAAAAAAAATGCGATAAAAAAAGTTTTATAAGAAATTAATCAGAAATACGGTGGTTGTCCCAAAAACAGCTATACCGAGGTTTTCCAAGTTTTTATTCGAAAATAAAAATTAAGGAATTCGTCTTTAATATTGATAGTCTCTTAAAATTAAAATTCAAGCTTCCAGGGACTATCGAAGTAAAGCATACATTAACTCAAGATAAATATATAAAGGAACTGATCATCAAATAGCTTAATGATTTTATATTCAACTAAAGTTCACACTTCCAAAATCAACAATATCCAATGCAATGGAATTGAAACTTCCATTAAAATAAAATTAATACCAAGTAAACCAATCATTGAAGAGTATAATACTTTCTCCTTTAACCGAATTTAAATTTCCATTATCAGCAATAAATCCAACCCAGCTAAATTAAAATACATTCAAAGGAACTACTTCTTCCTTCCACCAAATTTAAATTTCCACGATCAACAATGTTCAACGCAACAAAATGATAGCCTCCATTAAAACAAAATAAATATCCAAATTTCTAAAATATTTTCACATTCTCCCAAAATAAAAATTTGCACTATCCCCAACAAATCCAACCCAACCTAATTAAAATACATTCAAAGGAACTACTTCTTCCTTCAACCAAATTAAAATTTCCACATTCGACAGCATCCACTACAACAATAATCAAAGCTTCCATTAAAACAAAATAAATATCCAAATTTCTATATTTTCACATTCTTCCAAAATAAAAATTTGCACTATCACCAACAAATCCAACCCAACCTAATTAAAATACATCCAAAGGAATTACTTCTTCCTTCAACCAAATCTAAATTTCCGCAGCCAACAACATTCAACGCAACAAAATCAAAGCTTGCATTAAAACAAAATAAATATCCAAATTTCTAAAATATTTTCACATTCTCCCAAAATAAAAATGTCCACTATCCCCAACAAATCCAACCCAACCTAATTAAAGTATATCCAAAGAAATTACTTCTTCCTTCAACCAAATTAAAATTTCCTCATTCGACAGCATCCACTACAACAATAATGAAAGCTTCCATTAAAACAAAATAAATATCCAAATTTCTATATTTTCACATTCTTCCAAAATAAAAATTTGCACTATCACCAACAAATCCAACCCAACCTAATTAAAATACATCCAAAGGAATTACTTCTTCCTTCAACCAAATCTAAATTTCCGCAGCCAACAACATTCAACGCAACAAAATCAAAGCTTGCATTAAAACAAAATAAATATCCAAATTTCTAAAATATTTTCACATTCTCCCAAAATAAAAATGTCCACTATCCCCAACAAATCCAACCCAACCTAATTAAAGTATATCCAAAGAAATTACTTCTTCCTTCAAGCAAATTAAAATTTCCTCATTCGACAGCATCCACTACAACAATAATGAAAGCTTCCATTAAAACAAAATAAATATCCAAATTTCTATATTTTCACATTCTTCCAAAATAAAAATTTGCACTATCACCAACAAATCCAACCCAACCTAATTAAAATACATCCAAAGGAATTACTTCTTCCTTCAACCAAATCTAAATTTCCGCAACCAACAATGTTCAACGCAACAAAATGAAAGCTTCCATTAAAACAAAATAAATATCCAAATTTCTATATTTTCACATTCTTCCAAAATAAAAATTTCCACTGTTACCAACAAACCCAACCCAACTAAATTAAAATACATCCAAAGAAACTACTTCTTCCTTCAACCAAATTAAAATTTCCCCATTCAACAGCATGCACCGCAACAATAATCAAATTAGTTCCAACCAATTACCTTAAACTAATTCTCCGGGACCGATTATCGACGAGAGACACGTTCCATCAATAACCCTAAGTAAAACGATAATTAGCGCATAATCGCGACAATGCGGACACCAGCTCGTTCTCGCTCGCGCGACTGAAATAGTGACCAGTGTTCCTGCTCGCGAAACAACATCGATTACGAAAGAATCGGTGACGAGACACCATGAATCGTGCTGCGTGCTTACAATAGTACTACACCGGTTTCACGCTCGAAATAGTGTGCCAGGCGCCAGGGGAATCAATCCACCGCTCCAGCGACGATTAGACGAGCCGCGTTTCCGCGCGGACTATTCGAACGCTGTCGATCGAAGGATGCTCAGTCGCGAGCGAACCGCGCGCTAAACGCGTTCCTCCTGCGAAAGGAACGAGCCATCGTTGCGAGACGACAGAAACATTTTGAGAAACACTGTTTTAATTGGACCTAATCTTTGATTTAAAAAATTGAAAAAATTCTGAGCATTTCGAACATTTGTGTAATTTAGGTGAATTAAATTTACAAATCGTTCGACCAACGCGTTCGATGCGAGATCGTTTATCGAGGAAAAGGTAATTTTCAGCGACGATACTCGATTTTTTTTTTTTGTGAATTAGTGGATTTGCTACGGTTTCGAAGCACAGCTAAAATGATTTGTTTAATTTACTGATATTTGTGTCGGAATCGCGATATTTCGTACGAATCGGATTAACGAGACGAAAAATTGGAGAAGATTGATTATTGTGAAGAGGTTTGATTATTCATATTGGAGAATTTTTTGAAGCGTGAGTAAATTGTATTTTATTCGTGCGAAATTTGAAGCGTGAAGAAATTTGTTAATCGTCGTGGAAATGGGAGAAACAAAATGTGATTGAAGAAAGTTATGGATTATTTTGAAGATTATTAAAATTGTATTTAAACAGTGAAAAAACAGCGGAAAAAAGAAATTGTGGATTGGTTAACGCTGAAATATGAATTTGGAGTATCTTGAAGTTTAAATGAATTATCGAATACAATTAAAAAAATTGGATAACTATTCTAAAGAACGTTCTACATAATTTTAATTCAAGATAAAAGAAACGATTCACAGAAAGATCGATTAGAGCTATCTGGTTGAACGAAGACGCTATTTAATGCGGCTTATTAATCATTTTGATGATAAAAAGTATTTGAAACGATGATTCGAAATATCTCAGAGGTTGATAGTAACTCTGAATGATTGAGAGGTATTCGGTTGCAAGTGAGCTCAGTTAGCTGATACAAGAAAAACGACTTAGGGCAGTGAAGTGTGAAGTGAAACGATTTAATTAATCGTTGTGCAAGAGGAAACCGTTGATATTCATTATCAAATATTAAATTTGACGAGTAATATTTATTAGCTTGCAGTAAAAATGATTAAGTGATTGTGTCGAAATTATTTCAGTGAATTTTTGATTAAACAAATTATTTTTTGGGGGTGAATTAATTACTGCGCTTAAAAAAACTATTCAAACACGAACTTAGAGTCTGCTATTAATATTAAATTTGATAAATAATTTGAAATTAAAAATTACTACAGTGAAAATAATTAAATAATTGTGTGAAAATTATTTCAGTGAATTTTTGATTAAAAAATCTGAGGACGTAATGAAAAACAGGGAATGAATTAATTACTGTGCTTAAAAAAATTATTCAAACACGAACTTAGAGTCTGCTTTTAATATTAAATTTGATAAATAATTTGAGATCGTTAAAAAAAAATGACTACAGTGAAAATAATTGAATAATTGTGTCAAAATTATTTCACTGAATTTTTGATTAAAAAATCTAAGAACGTAATAAAAAATAGAGGATGGTTTATTACTGTGCTTAAAAAAATTATTCAAACACGAACTCAGAGTATTCTACCAATGTTAAATTTGATAAACAATTTAAGATCGTCACAGTGAAAATAATTAAATGATCGTGTCGGAATTGTTTCGGTGAATTTTTGGTTAAGAAATCTGGAAAAGGGGGTAAATTATTACCAATGGAAGAAATGCAAAAGGAAAAATGAAAAAAAATAGTGAAAAGTGTATCGAAATGTTTTGAAATGCGTTAATAGCTTGATTGATGGCTTTCATGGTCGTTGGTCGTGAAAGAGAGCGTGTCAGACGAGACAAATTATTGTGGAATTTGGTTGGAACTGCATTGTCACGATAAATCAAGAAGTTGACCGATCGTCGCGTGGCACGGGACAAATTGATACGAAAATCATATTGGAGGATGTAACGGCTATAAATTAATTAACGTGACACGTAATTGTCTGGAATTTAATCAAAATTGACTTAGTATCAATTTCTTATTATAACGATACGTGTACCGATAATTGTAAAAATTATCCAAGTCGTATATTTTTTATTACGAGGTATCTAGACTTTTATATCTGGATTAATTGACAAATATTTTGTCACTGTAACATTGTACTGACAATAACCGTGGAACGATACTGTCCTTCACAGTTTGTAATATTTTTAATTTCGTTTCAAATCGAAAAGAAATAATTATAGTATAGTATTATTCAAATCGCTTGAAATAAGGTTAAAAATAATTACTACGCATCGTGAATAAAATATCTGAACAAATTTAGAATCACTGTACAATTGCTGTAATAATCTAGCAATTTAAACAACGTCGGATTGATTACCATAAAAAAACAGAGAAAAAAAAGAAACGCTAAACTCACGAACACGAAAACATTTGTAGACACATTCACGATTGATCGGGCAATCGAGAGACAGTGTTAATCGCGTAAAAAATATTAATGACATGCACGCGAGAATCGGCCCGTAGCTGTTACACGAAATAGTCACCGAACCTCGAGCTATTCTCAAGCGTGTTCAATATAACGATTCGATGAACGATCCACGGACAACTAGATCTAGTTAGAACTCAATTACACCGATATGACTGAGTACTGATTTAATCGATCAACGGAGGACTCGGCTGTTAGATCCGTAAATTGGCATAATGGCCGATTAACTGTCCACCAGTAATAAATTGATAAACCGATCGTTAAAATCTGTGTTCTATCTTTCGTACATTCCCAACCAAAAGGAAAAAAAAAAAAAAAACGAATAAAGAAAGAAACAGAAAAAAAATCTAAAATTTAATATCAGAAAATTGCAACCGACCAATGAACAGTATTAATCGCAACAAAACAAAAGGACAAAAATATGTGCACGATAATCTTCATCCATCACGACAAATCAGACACACCATACATCAAACGATAATGGAAAATCAGTGAATCAACTACTAAAGCCTGGTGTCCAAGCAGATCCAAGCAGACCAAAGCCAACATCCTAACCCGGAAGCGTCGCGGAAAGGTGGTCCTCCTCCCGACACGTGGATCGTACACGAGCAACCATAATAAACCCATCCTGTTACCTTGGCGATTTTCTATTAATACGTCTTGACGGAGACCGGTGACATTTTCCACTCCTCGTCTCCGAAGAAACGCCGCTGACCACCCGTGTTCCGGTCGACCTGTCTATTTTCAAAAACTCCAATCAACCTGAGAATACGATACTACCTTGGACACCTCTCCGATTAACCGCAAGGATTCCAAAGCCACTTTCATCGAACCTAATGATCGAACAAAGAGAGCCACACGCTTCAACGAACGCTTAAACGGATCGATAGGAGAAACAGCTACATACGTGTAGCTACAACCGTTCTCCTCGAATTGGTCGAAATTGAGCTAATTGTCGCCGAGGGACGCCAAGAGCTCGCCATTGACTCTCCAAGGAACCCAAAATGACCGTGATCGAACCCATCGCTACATCTTACACCGGTCACCGCATCGATCTCCAAGAGAAGTCTTCAACGACGCTTGGTGGATCGGCGAAGCTGATCTTTAGCTGGTCGATCGCTTAGAAATATCGTTTGACTATTTAACTCTTAAAGGAATCGACACAGTGGAATGATTTCTTTCAACGAGTCGGTCGATTCGAAAGGATCGGCGAAACTGATCTTTAGCTGGTCGATCGCTTAGAAATATCGTTTGACTATTTAACTCTTAGAGGAATCGACAGAGAGGAATGATTTCTTTCAACGAGTCGGTCGATTCGAAAGAATCGACAATGGGAGGCGGTACCATGAACTCGAACGGAAGTCGGGAGGAATTGTTGGACACCGGTGACAGATTGGATAATTTCACGAGCCCGATCGTCGCGTATCTGCAACAGGAGGACTCGTCCACGAGAAGGGATCCGTTGTACATCGTTCTGCCGATCACAGTGATTTATGCGGTGATCTTTCTCACCGGCCTGGTCGGCAACGTGTCCACGTGCGTGGTGATCGCACGTAACAAGTCGATGCATACGGCGACCAACTACTATCTGTTCAGCCTGGCCGTGTCTGATTTACTGCTGCTGATATCCGGCCTGCCGCCGGAGATGTACTACATCTGGTCGCATTTCCCGTACGTGTTCGGCGAGGCGTTCTGCATTATTCAGAGCTTCGCCGCGGAGACGTCCACGAATGCCACTGTCCTCACCATCACCGCATTCACTGTCGAGAGGTTCGTAAAACGAGTTTCAATTGTCTTCTTGAACACCGAGTCTTGTTTATTTTTTT